>JAMKQA010017744.1:0-16901 GCA_024699735.1 Posidonia australis | reverse complement strand
AGAGAATTGTTTAGCACATTTATTTACAATGTTTTAAGTTTAATTAAAAATTTATTTTCTTCAAAAAAATGAAAATAAGTTGGAGGACCCATTAGATCCAGGACCCGGACCAAGACCCGTTATCTTTATAAGTCTGGGTCTGGGTCTGGGTCCTAAATTTAGGACCCGGACCCAGACCCAGACCCATGAAATAAGATGGGTCTGGGTCTGGGTATAGATAGACCTGACCCAGACCCGACCCGTTGCCACCCCTACCACCCGAGAATGTCGTCACATTCCCTAGTCTCGACGACACGGTCCCCACACTGTCTCAACCATCACACAGAAAACCAGGAAAACATTTTTCAAAATAGGCCAACTATTTCTTTGAAATCTTTTTTTCGAAACCATTTTCGTATCTTTGAAAATTCTTTTCAAACCTCGGCAAAACGGTGCATTAGGGGTCCCAGGAGACCACCACTGATGGCCCACAATCCCTCTCAACGGGACAAAACAAACCAGTCTGGAAAACCCTCGAAAATCAGTTTTTTATAAAATTATTTGGGCCTGATTCAGCATGCCGGAAAATAAGTCCGGTATGATGAAATCCACTGATTCGGCATGCCGTTCTGGCTCCAGTATGCCGAAATCCACTGGATCGGTCGACCAAGGTGATTTGACAAGCCGAATTGACTGGAAGGCCAAACTTACAGAAAAACGGTATACCGAGCTAAGTCGGTATACCAAAATTCACTGATTCGGTATGCCGTTTTTACTTCGGTATGTCAAATTCTGCGATCCCAGATAACGATCCAAAACCTACAGTCCGAAATCGCCCAAATTGGGACCTCCGATCGGACCTCCTAAATAAATACCAAAAATCTTCTATAAAACGTAAGATGTAGACCCTCGAGTCTACTCCAAATCCCAATAAACAAAACTAAAATCCATTCACCATGCATCAAGATATAAAATTACAAAGGTAGAAGGGTCGAAAAGACCTAAAACACACCAACTGATATAAATGCCCATAAATGTCACAATAAATTCTCAAAAATTCTAAACATTAAATTTAGCCTAGATTACATGCATCCTAGGCATTTTTACCATTTTACATGATTTCTACTCATTAAATTGAGAATACGTACCTTAAAATGCGCTCCGACGATTTCCAACCGACTCCGACGAACTTCGACGCAACCATGGCCACGGGAGTACTCTACTCAAGCTCCATGCACCACCACGAGCCACCGCACACCGTCGCCGACCCTCGAGCACACCTAGTAGAGAGGAGGTCGCAGGGAGAAGAGAAACAGGGGAGGGAGAGTGAAAGAGAAAGAAAGAGAGACGGGGAGAGGGGAAGTGAGTGGAGGGAGAGAGAGAATGAGTGGGAGAAGAAAAGGAAGGAGAGGAAGGAGGTGTGCGGGATAGAGAGGATGTGCAGGGAGGAGAGGAGACTTGGGTCATGCATGACGGAGGCCTCCTGCTTAAAAGCCACGTAGAAGGAGTAGGTAGCCGTGTGCATGCAACCAGTTAGTCATGTGCACACCAACAGTCCCTCGACTACCAGTCTCGTCAGCTACCGCACACACCCAACCATCCACCACAATCATGAGACCAACTGCAAGCCTCAACCACATGCCTACAGTGTGGGCCCCACACAAACCCCACACGGACTCACACAGGGGTCTTGCATGCATAATACCACAATGCACAGTGTCAATCACGCACAGAGACATGTAAAAAGAAGTCTATCCACGAGACTCAAGTCTAAAAGTCCAAAAACACACAACAGGTCTCGGAACAGTAACACTCATTTAGGAATAAAATTCATAAAATGTAAATAAATATAAAATAAATTTTACGAATGTTACATTAATACTAGATGCTCTTATCAAGAAATAAGTGAACTTCACTACAAATTCTGTATATTAGGAAGACATATCACTAGAACACCTTGGAATGTCCTCGCTATGGATCATAAAAATCTTGGCACGGTTTTCCGAACACCTAAGCCACTTCTCCTTTACGCCCTAATCTTTTCTTCTCTTCTCCTCACGCCATAATCCCCAATCCCTCTCCTCCTCTTTCTTTACCATCCTAATCCCTTATTCTGTTCTCCTCATGCCCAGATCCCCAACCCCTCTCCTCCTCTTTCTTAACCGCAATGGCAAGGGATGAAAAGAAGGGCTTTTGCGATGATGGTGGTGGTGGTGGTGGGGTTTCGGTTTGTCGAATGGAAGTGGGACGGGGAGAAGACCATGGGGATGTCGAGATCGCTGTTGGAGAGGCTAGGGTTCCAGGCCATCCCCTTGTACGTGCTCACTTATACCCCCACCCTCGCTTTCTGCCTCCCTTACACTATCTTCTTCGAGGCCAGGGCTTCTGTCTTCTTCAGTTTCTTCCCCATCATCCTCTACGTCTTCTTCGCCAAGCTCCTCGTCGCTGCACTCTCCTTCTCCATCGGCAGGTAGGACTTGCATTTTAGTGAGGAATCCCTTCTTTCTTCTTTGCTTATTCATTTCCATTTTGCTACAAAAAAAAAAGATAAAAAACAAATCTCACGTTAGATGACGTTGACGTGTGATCTTATACACTTCTGATATGGACATCATGAATTCTACGATTTGGGTTTTTTTCTGGAAAGGTGAAGTTCTGATTTCTATGGTTTCACAATCTATGAGATTTTTTTATGTGTTTCAAGTTGGTACCCAATTTCAGTGTTGGTGATAGTTATTCCAAAAGAGTTGTAAGCGATTCTTGGAGATCCGCCAGAGGGAATGCTAATAAGTGTAACTATTTTTGTAAAATTTTTTAGACCAATTTGAAAATCCATCACAAGTATTAGGTTAGTAATACTTAATAACTTGAGGGAATTCCCTATTTCAACAATGATTTGGGTAATACCATGTATATAAAGTGTTTTTCTATAACAACAATACATATAGTGATTATTAAAAGAGCAAGATGTTAACTCCTGTACAGTGTATAGGAATTAAGATGGTAAAACTCTATAATTGTCAATAGCTCAACTTTATATAGAAACCAAAATAATTAATGGATGCCATCTATGATATATGATACTTATTCAGGATACTTAGTATACAATTTTTTAAGTTGTTTATACTTAGTAGACATTTAATGCATTATTTTTTTTGATAGTTTACAAAATGCTGCAAAAAATGTGAAGAGAAAAATAAACTGATCATGAGTTCATGTTAGGATGCACAATGATAGTCGTATACCTAGCATTTGTTATTGGCTTTGCAACCTGAACTGAAAAGGTAATTGCACTACCTCAAAAACATTTACTGGTGTGCAAGTTTTTGCCCTGCTGCTTGCTTATTTTGTCTTAAGTTCTTGGATTATGATATGTGGAGCATATAGATGTGTATGAAGAGGTGTTTCTGAGCTCAAACTACTTCAATGTATATTTTGCTTGCATGTAGATGTAAGTTCTCATGTTTGTCTCTGTTAAGTGTAACAAATAAATGAAACTACCTCAATGCTATTGATAAACACTCATTCTACAAGTGACTAACTATTGTAGCTAATACCATTCTCCCTTCACTATATTGTCAGCTAACTATTGTGCAATTTGATTTACACTGCATTGGAAGTTTCCAAGGTTAAGGTTCCTTTATACTTTTTCATAGAAAATACTCTTTCTAGCCTTCAAGTTCCTCATTATGTTAAATTGAAACCTCTAACATCTATAAGAGATCTCAGGAAACCTTGTGTATTATCAGGTCATCAAAGATGCTTTACTGAATGGGACTGCTATTCTTGGCATACCTACTAAGGCTACCATGAAAGAGGTTTAGTATCTTCTTGACTTTGCCTGTCTAATTAATTGCCTTGCAATCTAACTGCCATAGTTGGTAAATTGGCTTCTTGAACTGAATATTATATTACGCAATTGGCTTGCTTTATTTTTATCTTGTTATGCGTATTGATTTTTATTTTCATCCAGTATATGCATTTGTTTTCTCTTTTGGATTTTGTATTGTTTTCAATTGGCAGAATCCTTATTTATCCATGCATTTGTGCAGGTTGATAGGAGATCTTCCACCTGGCCAAGGTTAGGTAGTTCTGTGATGGACGATGGTGGGTTCTTGGGGAGTTGGTTGCTAATAATATTGATTTCAGGTTTCCAGTTCACTTAATTCATCTTGCTGTTATATCTTGTAAGAGTATATTGGTGTGTGGATTACAGTATTATCATATTTTCTTCGTAATGCTTACTCATATTTGTGGCTCAACATAATAATTTTGTATTTTTATATATAAGCGATGGTCCAGTAGGACTTGCAATTAGTGAGGAATACATGAATGAAAAGAATCCCAACATTCTTCATTTTTTGCTGGCTTCTAGGCATGATGTGTTGACCATTTTCTGTATCTGTACTAGTTTCTTGCTTCTAATGAATAGACATAATTCTTGAATGCATGATTTTTCATGTTCTAGGTGTCGAGCAAGCAACTTTGTGATGATTTGATGACAATGCTCATAACAGGGCATGAAACATCTGCAGATGTACTGACATGCACATTTATGTACATAGATTTCAACTAATTGTGGCCATGTGTATAGACCTGGATTTCTATTCGGATATTTCCTTGACATAGGTAACTTCTGATTTTATATAAGAAGTAACATGAAGTCAAGATTGTCTTTTGTCCATTATATGCCTTGGTTTTTATACTTAGATTAAAGTAAGGAAGCACAACTGTAGCTTTGGCGTTATCAATTATATCACAAAGTCATGGGACTTACCTATTAGCATTTAGTTCCTAAAAACTGGTTCAGATTTGTTCCTATCTCTTATGTAGGCTATGACCATCTCTTTCTTGTAGAATGACTTCCCTTACTATGTGATATACCAATTTTTCTCTCCATCGTTAATTTAGTATAATCTTAATTGCTTTTCATCCATTTACAGCCTATGAAGCATCCTATTTCCATAAGAGAAGTGATGAAATACCAAAGGAGTAATGGATTTTTATTTAACTTCCTTTCAACAACAGCTACTTCAATAGATGGCAATTCACACAACATGAATATGGTCTTGGAGTTGCACAAAGCTTCACAAACAAAGGTATCTCAAATTGAGAAAGTTCTATAGAATCTAAACTCATGGTTCACAAATTTCTTAAGACAGAAATTTTATACTGTTAGTTGGAAGTTACTTTTATACAGAAACTTCTTAAGACAGAAATTTTATACAGTTTCTTAATTCCTATTTTAACCGCATGATCTGTTTTGCCACGGGGTTGAATCCTGAATTTGTAATCTTGTAGATCTTAAGCTTATAGTCTTTACCAAATTCTGTTTCTGCTACAGAATGGTTTGACATTTTTTTTTGAATGGCCTCAATGATGTGCTGAATCAATGGTCTTTTTATTTATCATTTTGCTTAGCTCTTATATTTTGTCTTTTACTTGAAAGGGATACATTGACAATGATATCATCCTACCAGTTTGGATCTCAAGATAAACCCACAGGTAATGCCATGTTAGCATGTTATCATCCTCATTTGTCTTTTACTGTTTTTGTCATTACTGAAAACGTTTTGGTCTAAGTTAGCTAATCTACTTTGGTGACTGATTTAAGAATTAATGTGCAGCAACTATGATATGGTTCTTTTTTTTTTCCATTCAGATGCATTCTTGCATAATTATGATGAGTACAGTGATCTGCTGGTTTTGCAATGTCTTGCAGTTTTTTTGCTTTCAGTTGTAGATAAAGATTATCTTTTTCCGGTGCTTATGTCTGCTAGTTAGATGGGTAGTTGGATTTTCTTTCTGATACAGCAACTTTAGTACCAAAAGGTGAAATTGAGCATTTTTTAGTATTGTATCTAAATTTAGCAAGTTACAAGTGAAATAATAAGAGTTGGAGCTGTGAATTATGTTAATTAGAAGTGTTTAACAAGATAGTTTATTAACAGACTTCTTGATTGTTTATCAAAATAAAAGCTTTGTTTCTTTTCATAATCATATATTATCTATTGCATAGAAATTTCTATTGGGAATTATATTTTTATTGTGTTTTCAGTTATGCAGTATTGAAGATTTGAATGGACAAATCATTGCAGATTATATATGAAAATGTTTTCCATGCTCACGATTCTGGTACATTGGAGCAGCTGAAGGAACTAAGCTCCCGGCGTAGATTAATTGAAGATTCCATCAATGAGGAGAGCTTTTTTACTGAAGCAATTGCAAGGGAAATGTCTGGTGGCTTGACTTCAAGAAGTCAGCAGGTAACAATAGTCTACTCCCACCACACACATTTATGTGTCTATCTGCATCAGTCCAAATAATGTGTTGCCGTACTTGAATTTAGATGACACTTTGTAGGAGGAGATGAGGAGACGAGCAGAACTTTTTGGTGATCTTGGAAAGCTATTACTGCATTTTTTTTGCATCATAGTCATGTTTCTAAGTTTATGTGCAGAATTGTTGAGTGATCCCATACTGCAAGTGTCTTAATTTTGGGACTTTGTCGAAATTGTACCCTCATCCACATGGTGTCTTTTTTTTGTAGTCATTGTTGACTATTTTGCTGCTTTCAGGATCTACAGAAGTTGGAACTTTATTTACCTTTGCTAGAAAATCTTGTGGCTCATGTCAAACTATTGTAGCATAGGGATGCATTAGAAAATATCCATTTTGGTTGTTATTAAATCCATATTATTAATAGGATACTAGAAAGTGATCTTATTAGTTTGTGATAATTTTCAAATTTTAAATTAAATTTTCATTGTGGGTGGCTAATAGGATATTTTATTTTATTTTTATATTTTGTGAGAACTTTGCGAAGACAATTTCCTCCCTAAGTCTTCACAATTTTATTAATTTTTTAATTTTTTTTTTTAAAATTTCTGCGAGGTCGTATCTAGAGGTAGAAAACGGGTCGGACCATTTAATATTGGTTTTGTATTTCTTCTTAATAATTCTATTGCAACATTATTATTAGATGTATTATCAAATGATATTGTATTTATTTTAAAAAATATATTATATTCTTTAGTAATATTCATTGCGAAGAGTTTGCGACTAATTGCGAGGACTTTTTATCTTTGCTAAGTCCTTGCAATTTTTTTAACAAGAATTTTACTAGGACATTTACTCGCAAATGAAATTTAACATGTAAACATATTATTAGGATTTTTTGTCCTCGCAAGGTCTTTGCTAAGGCAATTAGTGAAGACTTAGTGAGGACATTACGAGGACTTAGTGAAGACTTATGTTCTCTCGATTTCTTGTTTTTCTAGTAGTGAAGTAAAGAAAAGAATTTGTCTGGAAGAAGGCAACTTGATTGGAACTAAGATCAAAATATAATGGGTTCAACTTGTTGGACATTTACATCTTAATATTTAATTTTTATGATAACAAAATAATTTATTTTGTTTATTTTAGAGCTAATGTAATTATTTGAGAAATGTTTTGGTTGTGATTTGAAGAAATTCTAAGAAAGGAGTTATAAGTGGTGATACATGAAGAAATGTAAAGAAAAACATTATGAAGGTAGATTCATGAAGACATCTTAAAGAATTCAAGGAAAAATCAAAGAAATTCAAGAACAAAAAAAATCATTGAATTTATTGTAAAAATTATTGATGTAATTTTTAATTTTTCATTGTGTATATAAGATATGTGTAAAGATCTCCTAAATAAATTCAAATCCTAAGAAAATAGGAATATCGAAGAACTCAAGTAGAAAATCTTATAAAAATCATAAAAATAGGTTCAAGGTTAATCTTGATATATTGTATATTTTTGGTATACCAAAATCTGGAATAATAGGGTTTATAATCAAGAATAACTTGGACACATCGAGTTGATTGTTGTAAATTCTAGAAGGCAAATCGGCTCACTAAATTTAGTTAGCATGTCGAATAAGTAGTTTGTAAACATTGAAGGGAAAAATGTGGACGTTATTTACATTCTATCTTGGTTCTTTTTACTACAAATAGGACTCTCTTTAACCCAAATATAGATGCACAAGCTATTATAAACTCATTGCACATGAAGTAGAGAGATTTTTAAGTTCAAATTCTCAATTCACATTAAAGTATAGTATCTTCCAAGTCACTTTCCATTACTTCTCATTGAGAAAAAGACAAGTGAACTTCAATTTCCATCACACACTATCTTGTACTTTTGATTGGGAGATGAAGTAGCTTAGAAGTGTAAAATAAATATTTTGTAAAGCTTCAAAGGAATTCAAGGCTTAAGCGTAATTTGATGAAGGGATCGTCAAACAAGTAAAAAATTCGATTAAGGAAAGTCTCGAGGAATTCTTGAGGAGTGGACTATGTTGAAATTGACCGAATCATTGTAAATCTCCTTTCATTTACTTCTTTGATTGCTTTAAATTTTAGTTTCTAATTTTATTATGATATGTTTGAGCTTTTATTTTTAAAGTAATGAAAAACTACTAAATAGACTTTAAATTATTTAATTTTTTAATTCACCTTCCTTCAGAGAAACCTCTAGATCCAATACAACTTGACCTAGTTAGGGTTAACTTGGACCTGATGAAGGTTGAGGTCCCTAATAGTAAATGAGTTCCAACCTAATTTGAATGGACCTATCCTTCTAGTATATATATGTGCGCGTGTGTGTGTATTTATATTTATATATTTAAGGTATTTTATCCTGTAGGCAATCCCTAATGGGTGTGTAATGTTTACTTGCCAACTTACAATTTTTTAAACCCAATCTTTAATTTGATGAAAATTGCTTCTAGCAACTTACTTTATAAAGAAAAAAATTGTACTAGAGAATGGACTTTAGATCAAAATTGTCTCTTGTTTTCAATTACCATGGCATGAATGAATTCAAAACTTGATTTTTGGAATGTTACTGACAGTAGAAGTTATCAATTTCACAAGAAAATAAAAGTAAAATAATATACAAAATTCATTCATTTTACTTATTGCTTCATGATAAAATTTATTTATTGATTCAATTGAAAAATATATATATTCGATATATTACAATATTAATTATCAATTCTGTTAAAAATCAATTTAATCTAACAAAAAAAAAAGATAAGAAAGAACAAAGAAATGAAGAAGAAGAAGAAGAAGTGATATAACAACATGGGCAATTTTGTTGATGAATTATTGTAAAACATACTCTCACTCATGTAAGTACTAAAGTGATTGATCGTGAAAGTTTAAGATATTAAAGTGAAGATATGAGAAAAAATGAAAAGAATAAGAGATATAATGTCAAGATATTTCATCCAAAAGTTATTATAAAACACACTCCTATTAACTGATGTATCAAAGTAATTGACAGCGAAAAAGTTCAGAATATCAAAGTGATGTGTTTTGAAATTCAAGGTACTAAAGTAAAAATCAATGATGATAAAAGTCATAGTTAGCAATTAAATCAAAAACCAAAGCGAAAGCTTAAAGGATTATTAGCAAAAAAGAATGAGTTTAGTAGTGAAGTTTCTTTGTGGTTGTACGAAAGGTCGGGAGTTCGACTCCTACGGACATCATATATATTACATCATGGTTTCTCATAGTCAAGTGTTTCAGTGTAATATATATCAATTATCGTTTACAAAAAAAAAGGAAAAAGAATGAGTTTAGGGTAATTATCGAAAAGCCCATCATTTCCCAATGGAAAAGAGGATGGATCGAAACATAATTAACAAAAAACTTCTTAATTGAGGAAAGCATCCCAAAACCTACACCATTCAACCAACATTTAATGCATACGTTAAAAGGCAACAATCCAAAGTTAAAAACAGCTTTTTACATGCCATAAGTTTCAAAACACAAAGGCTGTTTGACACCCATGAACTGCATTAAATTGTGGTTTCTTACGATTTTGATGTCAACGTATCATTGTCCTTGGAAACGTACAATGTTTTAACGCACGTATATTTATCGTCAACATACACAAATTTTGAGCGAATATATATATTTTTTACTGGAATATTAAAGTTTAGTTTAACGAGGGACACTTTTTTTTCCCTCCATTGATTTCTTTCCTTTTCATTTCCTTCTAATTCACACAATTAGAGGGCATCAATATCTGAAATAGGGACTATGAAGTTTGAACTCTTCATACCTAGCATAAAAACTAACCGCATAAATAGGATTATCATGAAACCTATAATATATCCTAACTACAAAGCAAATGCCTCTTTGTTGATGATAAAAAGTAATAGTGTAAAACATGAGTATATGATAAAAGCTTCAACTGAACAAAATAATAGCAAATTATAAACACAGGGATTTTTATAAAGAAAATCCATCTCCATGTCGATTTGTGTGTTTTCAGTTTTAAGAGGATATGAAACATACTTATTAGCATATGTAAGAAAAAACATAGTTATTGGCAATGGTTTCCATCTGTCCCAGTCCACAATGGCAACCAGCTCAGTAGATCTGATCATCTCCGCATGAAAGCTTGGATCAACAGTGAAAGGCTGACCATGGTCAATATGCCCCATATCTCGACTCTATTGTATGTGGCGTAAATGAACTGCTGAAGAAGAGGTTGTTGCACCCTCTCTAGAATTATCGTTATCTAACCAAAAGGTAGTTAAAGACATGAGATCAAGAAATATTTAGTTAATATCTCTTAACTCTATTACGGAGTACTAAATTGTTGCTATGTAACCAAGGGGTCTAAAAAATCGCAAGAACAAGTGTATTCCCGCATCTAGAGCTAATATTAAATCTAAGATGGTTTTTCAATGTAAAAGCTTGAACTAAGGTAAAATCTACTGAGAAAGAATTGACATTGTGAAGAAAAAAAATTGCATAAAGTTTTTGCATAGGAGTAATAGAAAAGGATATAAGATATTGATTCTAAATGAAAGAATTTTATCCTTAAGGGCAACTCAGACAAAAATCTTCACTTTTAGTGGTAATGTAATTTTCTTGATCTTGATTTTACAAGGACAACGAAGACCTCCATCATTTAAAACATCATAACAATTCTTGACAGAAAAGACAATAAACTGAGTAAGACGCCAAGAGAGAGAATCGTCCCCAAGAGAAGTAGGAATATAGTTAATAATATTACCTAATTGAAGGAAAAGAGATGAAGAAAAATTTGGGTTGGAGTAAGAAAGATCCACTCCTCTAGCTTGAAATGAAAAGATCATCCTCGCGAAAAGACCAATTGTTGTATTTTGTTAGGGGGAAGAGTTTTGGGAACATAAACTTTAAAGGGCCATGGTCAAATTACCAGTTTTCCCAAAAATGAATAGAGTTACCATTGTGTACTGCTAAAAATATTAACTATGTTGAAGTAGGACTTTAGTTCCTTCCAAATGAGGGATGCATTATTAGAGATAACGTTAAGAATTGTCCCAATATTAGACTTGTGTAAATATTTACATTTAAGAATCAGATTGTCCTTATTAGAAAGAAACTTTCAAAGTAGCTTGCATTTGAAGACAGTATTGAAGATGTTTATATTAATAATCCGACACCATTGTTTGTGTTGATAGACAATCTGTCACTTAACTAGATAATATCCTTTAGTAGAAGATGAACAAGATCTCCAAAGGAAGTGTTTACAGATTTTATCTATCTCCTTAACAATCCTAACTAGAAGGTGGAAGACAGATAGATAATAAGTAGGAATAGCAGATATAACTAAATTAAGTAAGGTAAGACGATCTTCAAAAGAGAGGTATCTACTTTTCTAACTATTAAGTCTAGTATTTAACTTATTTAGGATAGTTGCCCAATTGTTGAAAGAGGTACTCTTTAAATGAAGAAGAAGGCTAAGATAGGTAGTGGAGTAACGATAGAGTGGGAGGGAAGTGTAGGAGGAGGAGGAAGTACAGGAGATGGAATGAGGAGCAGTGGTGAAGAGGATTTTGACCCTTACACAGAGAACATGGGATATCATTGGTTAGTGGTTGCAGAGTTCAGAGGAGGAGGCGGTAGATTTTGTAAATATGAATAGACTTTTAAAGTCATAATATAAATTATATGAAGATAAATGAAAAATAAATAAATCAAAAGGAGCTTCTGTAAGCAACCAATCAACAAAAGGTGTCCAAAAGTCCTGGACACTAAGACGGAGGGACTTATATTTAGTCGTGAAGTCTTTTTATAGTTGTACAAAAGATCGACTTGATATTATACATATTACACTTGATGACGATTTCTAGTAACCAAGTGTTTAACTGTAATTACCGTTTACAACAAAAAAAACGGATGTTAGTTTCCATCCAATCCGGGCGAGACCACAACGAACAGCTGTGGGTCATCCCACACCACCCAGACAGACCCGGCCAGCGCCTCACTTCCCTCTCCGTTGCATATATACGTCACCCTGCTGTCTCTTCCTCCTCCACATCTGCTCCTCCGCCGCCAGACCAGCTGATGGCGCTGGAGCGCGGGGCCCAGACCGTCCCCGGGGACCCCTTGTCAGTCCGCCGATCCCAACGCCCTGTTACTCTTAAGGTCGGTCGTATTCTCTCTTTCTTTCTACTTGTTTTCTGAAAGAAATGCTGCAAGCAGTTCTTCCGTGTTTTCGATCAAAAACCATTGTTTTCTTTGAAAGATTCATGGTTTTGGTGCATATATACCCTTTGGCCAATGATCAAATTAAACCCAGAAATCTTAACGTCGATAATCTCAAGCTCTCTCTCTCTCTCTCTCGAATCTGAAGAAAAGGTCCAAGTTTTTTTTTTGGTTGGTTAGGAGAAAAAATCTTTTCATAACGTCGGTTATCTCACGAACTTTTTCAAATTCTCTCTGGAGAACTCCGTCGCCAATGCATGGTTTTGTAACGCATGGTTTCATGTTGCAACGCAGTTTGATGACGTTGTGTACAAGATCAAGACCAAAGTGAAAGCTCCGATCGAAGCCATTGGCGGCAGCGGTGGTAGCTACCCAAAGGCGAAGAAGACGACCGAAAGGACGATCCTGAATGGCGTATCCGGTGTCGTCTTCCCGGGAGAGATGCTAGCGATGCTCGGTCCTTCTGGCAGCGGCAAGACCACGCTCCTCACCGCCCTCGGTGGCCGTCTCGCAGGCGACCTCACCGGCACCATTACTTACAACAATAAGCCCTTCTCCAACTACATGAAGCGTAACATGGGGTTTGTTACACAGGACGATGTTCTCTACCCACACCTCACCGTCACCGAGACGCTCTACTACACCGCCTTGCTCCGCCTCCCAGGGACGCTCACGAGGCGGCAGAAGGCGGAGCAGGCGGAAGCCGTGATGGTGCAACTGGGCCTTTCGCCGTGCCGTGATATTATCATCGGTGCTGGACCTGTTCTCCGGGGTGTGTCGGGTGGGGAGAGGAAGAGGGTGAGCATCGGGCAGGAGATGTTGATCAACCCCAGCTTGATTTTTCTCGATGAGCCGACGTCCGGGTTGGATTCGACGACGGCGCAGCGTATCGTGTCGACGCTTTGGGAGCTGGCTGTCGCCGGCCGGACGGTGGTCATGACCATTCATCAGCCTTCTAGCCGTTTGTTCTATATGTTCCACAAAATCCTGCTCATGTCCGATGGTAGCCCTATCTACTTTGGCAAGGGGTCCGATGCGATCGCGTACTTTGCCGGCATTGGGTATGCTCCGTCCGTAGCCATGAACCCGTCCGACTTCCTTCTTGACCTCGCAAACGGTACTAGAATACGTACTACTGTACAATTAAAAATCCTACATGAGATTCATATATGTCACGAGTAAATTCAAAGAGTGATATTGATATGCAGGTTTTGTTTCCGACGATCCTCACGAGGACCGGGCGGCCACTAAACAAACGTTATCGGACGCGCACAACTATAACATCAAGCCAACATTGAGTGAGGAGCTACGAGAAGCAACCAAGAAGGCGACGGAGGTGGGTATGGACAAGAGCGAGTATGCATGGTGCACATCGTGGTGGGTGCAGTTTCATGTGTTGCTCGAGAGGGACCTCAAGGAGCGGAGGCACGAGGCCTTCTCCAGTCTCCGGATCGTGCAAGTCCTTATCACCGCCTTCCTCTCCGGCATCCTTTGGTGGCAATCCTCCGGCCACATCCAAGATCAGGTGCAATACACGTTACCACCAAAATTACAAAAAAAAAAAAAAAACATTGGGCGCATTCAAAGTTGTGTTGGTGGTCACTTTTTTACTGACTTAGACTCTCGACACGTCTCTGGTACAGGTCGGGCTGCTATTCTTCTCGGTCGGTTTCTGGGGCTTCTTCCCCATGTTCCAAGCCATATTCACCTTCCCTCAGGAACGCACGATGCTCTCGAAGGAGCGAGCCTCCGGCATGTACCGTCTCTCCTCCTACTTCGCGGCGCGGATGGTCGGCGACCTCCCGATGGACCTTGTCCTCCCGACAGTCTTCACCGTAATCGCCTACTGGATGGCCGGCCTAAAACCATCTGCTGCCAACTTCTTCCTGACACTCTCCGTGTTCCTCCTCAACGTCCTAGTAGCGTCCGGCCTCGGGCTCGCCCTCGGCGCGGTGGTCATGGACCTCAAGACCGCCTCGACGCTTGGGGCGGTCATCATGATGGCGTTCATGCTGCTTGGAGGGTTCTACGTGCTCAAGGTGCCGGCCTTCGTAGCGTGGACGAAGTACGTCTCCCTCAGCCACCACACGTTCAAGCTCTGCCTCGGGGCGCAGTTCACGAACAGCGAGACGTACGACTGCGGCGACGGCGTGGCCAACGGTTGTTTGGTGAGGGATTTCCCGGCCGTGGCGGCCACGGGGCTCGACGGGATGGGGTGGTCTGCTGCCGTCTTGTTGGGAATGCTTGTGTTCTATAGATTGGTGGCTTATTTGGCACTGATGAGGGTTGGCATGGCTGCAGGATAATTTTTATATCTTTTTCTTGTTGCAAATTTTTGGATTTTTTTTTTTTTTTTTTTGGAGAAGGCTTGCAAATTTTCGGATTTTTTTTTTTTTTGAGAAGGCTTGCAAATTTTCAATGTCGTAGTGTTTTCTTCTATGTGCATGATATCGAAATGGAAAATTTAATCCTGTGTTAACTGGGATTTCATCATTACAGTGTATAGAGCAAATCGTTGGAGATTGGAAAGTCATATATTGACTGTATTTTTTTTTTCACCTGACAGGTATGGAATTTGACTTGTGTCATTATTGTTGTTGACAATGACATGTGTATAATATTGCAGTTTTGGCATCAAAAGGCAATTATACACAACCTGCGACTGAAACCACTTGATAAAAGGAGGCGAGCAAAGGACTGAAAAGCCCGGGAAAAATGTGGCCTATTGTCTTGCGATTATTTGTTTGTTTGTTTGTTTTTTTTTTTTGTCGATGAAAAATTTGGGTTTTCTATGTTGCCTGATAGGGATTAAGTGCAAATTTCGTTTGAGCATTTTTGGGTTTGTTTAGTTTCATAGAGTATCCCAATACAACAATCATCCCAACCTACAACCATCCCTCCAACATGCTCCATCCTCAACATCCACAAAATAAACAAAACGACACCACCACCACCACCACTAGATATCCAACAATGCAGATACCTCCATCTCCAACAGACGCCATAGCAACAAAAGAAGAAAAAAAATGCACCAGCACCACTAGATATCTGATGTTTGTTGCTCACTTGTCTCCGCTTTTCTAGTGCCGCTTGGAAGGAGAATGTTGGCTTTATGGAAGTATTTAAAAACCAAGTATCATACGGGAATTCTTTGTGTGTACTGTTTCTTTGAAATGTTACAGTCTGAAACACTACCATGATAGATTTTTTTTTTTTTTTTTTGTAAACAGTAATTTTTATGCATGTCTTAGGATTCGAACCTAAAACCTGTGGCGAGTTTAAAGTTCTCCCAGTCACTGTGACAATGAGACATTGTCAACCATGATAGAATTATTGTATATGCTGTCTTTAATTAAATAAAGCTGATGGATAAGATCCAAACGAATATATTAAGATTTCGACACAACTTTGTAGATGGAGTCATCAGTTAAACACTTAAAACTCCGTGTACTGTATGGAAGATCAATACGGGAAATATTTGCTTGTCCTTGTTTTATACATTCTTATTTCTGCGATAAACTTGTAATTTGACCTTTTCTCTTTCTGTTTTTTTCTGCACCATGTGGCAAGTTCTCAAATTGAAGACTTGTCAATTAAGGATTTAAGGTCCGTCAATTTCAGGCATTCATGTACCAAGAAATGGATCGTTCATGAATGTATAATCCTCTTAATTGTATATAGCTTGTTGTCAATTTTGTGATGGAACCATATACAATATTCTAATTGCAAAGTCACCTCCTGCAGTATTCTTCTTGTGTTCATTCTAAAACTTAGACAAATTTACTTCAGGAACTTTTCTCAGAAGTTGGTGAGCCGAAACAGTATGCAATACATTACGATAAAAGTGGATGATCAGAGGTGACTTGAAAAGCATGGCCATGGATTTCTCCTCAAAAATCTCTTGCACATTTAAAAATTCCTTTGGATATCTGGTCTTTTGGCAACACTTTCTTTAGGGAACTGCAGAAGTTGTCTTTCAAAGGAGGGGTGATGCTACAGCTACTGTAAAGAGGAACAATGGTGTTCAGCTTGATGGGAAGCCAATGAAAATAGAGACTGTAGGAAAAAATATTACTGCACCCACCATCTTAAGCAAATTTACAAATGGAGCTTTTGGAATTTCAAAAGGCATTTACAAAATGTTTTGTTACTGTCACTTCATGATTTTTATCATTAGAAGTTTTGGTTATACACCATCAAACATTTAGAATGATGCTATTCATTTCTCTTATTCTATCATTTTTTCGGTGTACGTAAGTATCAGGTTATTATTTTGAAGACTTGATTGTATTCCACACACTACACCAACAGAATATGAATAAGCAAATGTGACTGAAGGAGAAATCATCAATTCTTTATGAAAATTGTGAACAATCAAAGAAGTGTTAATATTTATATATTTCT
>JAMKQA010017742.1:0-10064 GCA_024699735.1 Posidonia australis | reverse complement strand
TGTAAGTTCGAATACATATATAATAAACTATTTTGCTTTCATAAAACCTTTTTCATATTTTCTGAAGTGATTATATAACATTTAATCACACATCATTTGTTATCATCAAAATGTATTTATAGATTTTTCAACACCAACTTCCTCCGCCCCCAACTGCTCCCTCTTCCTCCGGCATCTATTTCCGCTGGCGAACGAAAACGGTCGACCGTTTGTGTGTTACACACACAAACAATTATTCCTCGATTTAATAGTCTTTAATGACCATTTACCAACAATAGCTTACTTACCCCAGGTTTCATTAGTTCAGAACCTTCTAGCTTTTGAAGTCATCCAGTCCACTGCAACAAATAAGCAACAAAAGCTCAACAAAATAAACCTGATAAACATGGACGCCCCATAGAAAATTCTAATTAGAACGAACTTACTTTCACGTAGACTCGTGTCATCTACTTATCGTATTATGTATAAATGTATATATTATATGTATATGATCTATTTAAGTATCGTGTTATGTATATGTATATGTACTTATCCAGTCTCGCAGCGGCATTTCGTTGAACAGTACACGGGCGTCATCCAACAAGCGAGACTTCACGTAGACGCTAAGCATGATATCCCACGACGTAGTGTCGAGCAACGACGAGCACGAATCAAACAAAGAGACGAGCGGGAGCAACGAGGACGTGCTTCCCGGGGAGGTTGATGAGCCCGTCGCTTACGTATACGTTGGAGCTGGCGAGTCCTGACTTGAGGGCCAGGGAGTGGAGTTGGTGTCCGTGGGAGCAGAGGAAGGAGGTGGTGGTGGTAGATGCCTCCTTGAGAGCAGAGACGAGGTAGATGGCGAGGGAAGGAGAGCGGGGCGGCTCTGCTTCTCCATGGTGGAGGGCGATGAGGTTGGGAGTGGTGTGGGAGGAGAAGGAGGAGGAGGAGGAGGAGGAGGAGGATGAGGGAGACAAACATTTGGGTTTTAGGGAAGGAAAGGACATGACTTTCTTGCCACCTTCGTTGCAATTGTCCTGCAAAAAGAAACCATGCTATTACACTGGGGAATAATGGAAAAATTAATTCGGCATGGGCCGACTCAAGAAGGGCCGAGCCGGATCACCAGTGAGGCGTTCTGATGGGTCCACTTGTATTTTATTTTATTTTATTTTTGCTCGAAAAGGAAACCATGTAAGTAAGGGTGTACATGGGTCAGGTCAGATTGGGTTGGGTTAGGAGTGAATCCACGATCCAACCCATATTATTCAGGTTGGATAATTTTGAATCCATACCTAACTCATACCTAATTCAAACCCAACCTACAAATTTCGAGTTGAGTCGGGTCGATTCTTGGATTTTATAGCACTTGAATTTTATACAAAAAAAGAATAAGCTCATTTATTATTAATTACAAAAAAAATGATAATAAACCTATCTATTATTAAAAGTTAGAAAAATTGACATACGATACATTAGTGTTGCTTAGTCATCTAATAATAATTTTCTCCAAAAGTACAAGAGAATGGTGCTAACTTAACTAAAGGACCAGAAGACTACAAAAAATAGAAGATAATTCATGATTTATTGATCAAAAAATAACTAATAAAAGTATAATTGCTTAACAAACAAAAGTAACTCTACTAATATTGTTTATGAAATATATACAAGTACAAAGCATGAGAAATGAAAAAAGAAGTTGTGATTAATGTTTTATACTTTTATAAATTTAAATATATATATTATGTATTTATAAATATCAATAATTACTATTATATATATATATACCTTCGGATTCGAATCAGGTTGGGTAACCCAAGCCTAAAACCTATACCCTATCCACAAAGTTCGGGTTTGAAATTTTTTGACCTATGCCTAATCCATGATTAAAAAATTCAACCCAATCCAACCCACAAAGAGTCAACCCAGACCCATGTACACCCTTACATGTACCGCAAAGGGAAGGAAAAAAGACCTCAGAAAGACAAGATTATCCTTGTCTCTTTGTTTTAGTATCTTTTTGGAGGCAAATTTGAAGTAGATGCGTACATTTAATATAGTTGTAGGCATTTTTTTTTAAAAATAAATATTTAGAGGGGAAAAAATAACTATATAGATATATTTATTAGATATTTATAAATTAATAGTAAAATTTTCATTTAAATCAAACAACTATTAATACTTCATCTAAAGGCCTTAAAATTCGATACGTTTTGTTAAATTATAGCTGTTAAATTCTAGGTTAAAAATTACCAGTCAATATAATTCATATTAGGATGAAACTTTAACATATAGTAGATTATCTTATAAATTAACTAACTATATAATTAAATTTTTTTTAAAAAAAAACATCTATAAGAAAAATTCCTCATAAACACCTATAGGGTCCATTTTCTATATCTTTTTTATTCATCTTCACCTTTTCCACACATTCTATATCTTTTTTACTCAAATAGTAGTTGGTGGTGGTGGTGTTGGGATAGCAATTTGTAGTAACGAAAAACATATGAGTTATTCTTGTAAAGGTCATGTTGTCAACGACCAACTTGTAAGGTGGTGGCGGCGCATGAGGTAAATAATGATGGTAGTGAAAGAATTCGGTAGATCTGCAATCTTACATCAAACGATTTAGTTTAATTAGATAAATTTTCAGGGAACAGCAGTTAATAAGATGAGTATTGAAGAACAATCTTGTACTGATGATAATGTCTCATTGTCACAGTGGCTGGGAGAACTTTAAACTCGTCATAATTCTCGAGTTCAAATCCTGAGACATGCATAAAAATTCACTTAAACCGATAACAAAAAAAGAAAGAACAATCTTATACTCTTCCAGGATATTGCTACAAATATGAAAATACGAAGAGTATTTATGTAACAAGTAAGTTTAACGAGGGTACTTAAGTAAAAATAAAATAAGATATACAAATATAGTATTTTATATTTTTATAATAAAAAGATGCATCACGGATTTATTTTTTCTATCACGAGAAGACTAGATTTTTTTCGTAAGCACGCAAAAACACTAGCATTTGACAGAAAACTATGTTTTGTGACACAATTTACAAGGGAAGTGTCCAAACAAGTGTCAACATACTTATGTTGAGCACGTGGATTTTTCTAAAATCACATATAATCAAGGATGCACATAGTTCAATTCGGCTTAATTTTGATAATAATTAAGAATTATGGATCGGTACTTATCGGATTATATTGGAACTAAGTCGAATCGTGTACGTACCTAAAACTGAATCATTTAGAAATCGATTGGTTTGATTTTCAATTTAAATATTTTTATGATTCAATAATATATATATATATATATATATATATATATTTTGATAATTAGTGATACCACGTAGCATCTATATGTTACCAAATCATGGGATCAAGAACCATGGTCCATGGACTTGGATGACTGAGAACCATGTTATTGTTTTGAAACAAAAGGTTGTCTTTTGAGAACCACAACCTCAAATGAATCATGGTCCATGGGCTTGGATGACTTGGAGTAATGTCATAACAAAATTTTAGATGTTCAAAATTAATTGGAATTCTAAAGAAATTTAGAATCATAAATTTTTTTGTACTCACAGTCAAAATAAATTTGTTTTGTTGGTTATTGGAAAATCCAGATATTAGATTTATTTACTTTAATATGAAGTACATAATAGTAATCTCTTAATATGTTATTGTATTTCATATAGATGTAATAAAAAATTAATTTAAAAATTACGTTTCATCCCAAAATCAAGTAGATTAAGCTATAATGGAACTTATACTTGATTATCTTTTTAGTTGACAATACACATGAATCTGAATTATTGATTTTATAGGATTTTATATAAAATCTATCATGTCAATTTGATTAATATTACAATTGTAGAATGAGATCCTACATGATATTTACCAAACCGCATCTTAAGACTTTTTCCTCGTTCCTTTCCTCATTTTTTCCTTTTCCTTTTTTTTCAAAGCAAGTGTGAGCGAACGGAACATTTGCTCTTAAAAGACTAGAAAATTTAGTTAATTGTTGGCATTAGGATTCGAATACCATTAAAGACTAGAAAACCATATTGCTCTGTGCAATTCAACTTAGGTAGTGTTTGTTATCTGCTACTCCTAGTTCTTAAAAGTCTAGAGTGGATAATGTAAACGTTCTCTTTAAGATTTTCGGATTTTACGACTCTAAGCACCAACAACTCCTTGGAAGAGTAAACCAATTATCATGGTACAGTTGACCAGAGGAGTGAAACTTTCAATAGAACGTTCTATATGGTCGTTGTTTATTTAAAGAGTTAGGGCTTTATACTGGTGGAATGTTCAATTTGCCGTTTTCCCTGACTATCCATGGAAGTGTATCAATCTTGAATTGGCTTCATATCACTTGTTGCAATCTAAGGCCAAATTATATCATTAGTTTATGTTGTGTAAACTGTTCAGTTCCGAGTACATGCACTATGCTGGTATTATTTATGGTTGATGTATTATAGCTGAACCTGTCAAGGAATTATGTTGTCTGACGTAAGTTGTGAGTATAATAGCTTATTTTCCCCAGATTTCACTAGTTCAGCACCTTCTGGCTTTTGACGTTCTCCAGCAACAAAAGCTGAACCAAACAAACCTGATAAAAAATGGAGGCCCCATAGAAAACCCTAATTATGCATTATTTTTCCTTGAGAGAGCCAGAGAGGGGCAGGGAGCAGCCCACGTTTCCAGGAAAATGACTTGAATGAATATAGTTTTCCTTCAACAGAAATTCCACTGTTAGCATTCTGCTTATAATATCTATCGTTTTCGAAAGAAAAAAAGAAGAAAAAAAACAAATTTCACTGTAATCTGTTAATTACTGCCACCTTTGTTGTAATTATCTATTAATTATTTATTTACAATTACAAATCTAATAGCACGGACACATTTTTTTTATATTTGGTAAATTCTCCAGTCAAACAGTTTCTCCCTCTCTCCCCACCACAGTCCTATAAATAATGCAACTGCTCTATCGTGCAGGACCTCTGGCTGGCTCTACCGCCAATAGAGAGAGAGAGAGAGAGAGAGAGAGACAGAGAAGAAGAGGAGGAGAGGCAGAGAAATCCCTGAGGCCCTCAGACCTCCAGCCCACAGGAGCCTCAGGAATCTCATCCCTTCTCCTTCATCTCTTCCTCTCTCTCTCTCTCTCAGGACAAAAATGGCTGCGTCGGTTCTCTCCGACTGCGGGATACGGCCTCTCCCCAGCCCAAAGACTCGATTTTTATCCAATCCCGGTTATGTGTCCAGACCCATCGTCGACTTCCACCGCCGCCGCTGCTCAACGGCCACTTGGGTCCTCTCCCATTGTGGTCACCGGCAACTTCCCATCGGAAAGACACGGTCTTTGTCCGATTTGGGTGTCCTCTCCACTCCAATGGCGCTGTCTTTGAGGGACTGGGGATTGAAGGTGAGCGCGCCGGTGAGAGTGGTGACGGCGCAGGAGGAGGAGGATGGAAGGGGAGAAGAGATTGAGGAGAGGGAGTTTGATCCAGCGATGCCGCCGCCGTTTGGGCTGGCGGAGATAAGGGCTGCTATTCCGAAGTATTGTTGGGTGAAGGACCCCTGGAAGTCCATGAGTTATGTCGCGAGGGATGTGGTGGTGGTGGCGGGTTTGGCGGCGGCGGCGGCCTGGACTAACAGTTGGGTTGTGTGGCCGCTGTATTGGGCGGCGCAGGGGACGATGTTCTGGGCTCTCTTTGTTCTTGGTCATGACTGGTGAGAATCTACTGACCCATGGTTTCATGACAAGTTTATTAGTTGAACTTGAAACCGAATTTTATATTTTTGGTTTTTCTGTGTTTGAAGTGGTGTTCTAAATCAACCTTTTGATTTCATGTTGCTTTTTGTTCTGAAATTTTTTGTTTTCTTGCAAGATGAGTGATTTCGTGGTATCAATAACTGCCACGTGGCTTCAAATCTTATCATCTTATCCCAAATTCCAGAATTTGGTTTTCCTAAGTTTAGAATTTGAATTGAATTTTGTTCTATAATTTGATATCATGCTGCATTACTTTGTATTTCCTGTGAACATTGCTTCTGAAATCTGAGTGGCATCAGGTACCAACATGTGCTTCCAAAAACTTATCAGCTGAATGTAGATTCCAGATTTTTTTTTTTTGTTCTTCTGTATTTCAGTGGCTCTATTAGTTTGATTTCATGACTTGTTCAAGTTGGAAGTTACTGTACATGGTTGACTGGTATGAACTACTGACGTGTGCGTTGTGCCTTCCTAATTTTGTTCTTCTCTGTTTGAATGGTTCTGTGAATTGATATCAAGATGTTTGTGGTTTCCTTTTAGTGAAGAAAGGTTGTTCAAAACACTGACCGGTAATCAGGCATCAGCTGTAAGCAAGTTCTAGAATCTTGTTCTTCTGACGTCTCAGTTTGAATTGTTTTGTAATTTGATTCATGCTGTATCACTGACAAAATGTTGAGAAGGTTATCTTTGATTTTGTTGTCAGTTATTGACTTTCCGCACATGCCTTCCTAAAATATAATTTACTGAAGACAAACAAAGTACAAATTTCATTCTTCTGAGTTTAAATTGTTCTGTAATTTATCTCCATTCTCTGTTCCTTCTTTTCTGTAAATAATATTAAAAGATTGATTGTTCATGCTTGTCTTCCTAATTTAACCAGGTGAATGCAAGCCACAGAGTTAGATCCTTCCAAGTTAAGTTGTTGTATAATTTAACTTCATACTGAATTCCATTTTTTGCCCGTAATATGACAGTGGGCATGGAAGCTTCTCTAGTGACCCAAAGCTAAACAGTGTGGTTGGCCACATCCTTCACTCATCACTTCTTGTACCTTATCATGGATGGTATACTATTCTTTTTACAACTTCTTTCAGTTCTCTCTTTTGCTAATGGCACTCTTTATTTTATTAAATTCTGAAAAGGACATGATTGACCACAGTAAACATATTGGATTACAGGAGAATAAGCCATAGAACACATCATCAAAACCATGGGCATGCCGAGAACGATGAGTCATGGCACCCTGTTCGTGTCTCACTAAGTTCTTCTCAGTTTTTCTCACCTGTTGTTATCTGATCATCTAATTGATAGATTTTGAATCTCTTTCACAGTTGTCAGAGAAGTTATATAAGAGTTTGGATTCTTTAACCCGCCTGCTTAGGTTTACACCCCCTTTCCCAATGCTTGCATACCCAATTTACTTGGTAAGCTTGCTTCTTATCAAGTCTTATACTATTTGATTTTCTTGTTCAATCTTCACCTTTGAATGCAATTTCTTGATTCTTGTGATAGTGGGTTCGAAGTCCAGGGAAGAAAGGCTCTCACTACCATCCATATAGTGACTTGTTTGCTCCAAATGAGAGGGAAAAAGTTCTTACGTCTACTGCTTGCTGGATGGCAATGGTGGCACTGCTAGCTGGTTTGACTTTTGCGATGGGTCCTATGCAAATGATTAAACTGTATTTCATTCCATATGTGGTAGGATTCACCAGCCATCTAACTTAATATCCTTCAGAAATCTTGTTCCCATAGATCTGAATCAGTTGATTTCTGAATACAGATGTTCGTTATGTGGCTGGATGCTGTCACTTATCTGCATCATCACGGGCATGAAGACAAACTTCCTTGGTATCGCGGGAAGGTATAGATTTGTTCCATTGCCTTGATAAGTTATATTTGTGATTACAGAGAAATGAACACAGAGAGTGTGTCTAAGTGGACAGCATGGGTTTACATTTGTTTTAAGACCTCCCTTCACTAAGATTTGGAGCTCTTGTGCTTTGTCATAGTCTTAGAAATTGCCTACTCTTTGTAATGTTTTTGAAGAAATGTATCTTGCATTAGAAATCGCAATCAGCATAATATAGAGCAAAACCATCGATTTATATAGATTGAAATAGTTGATGATTATCATTAGGGACTTAGATTTGAAATTTGTTACTAAAATGATTACTCTACTTGATTGTCTGATCCAACGGTAGTTTCTGGCATAGTGCCTCAGATCTAACATATGGGAATGTCTTTGATTGGTATATTCCTAACTTCCATGAGCAGCTAAAATATCATCAATGTAATGACATGGTTTAATTCCTTCAGGAATGGAGTTATCTACGTGGTGGGTTGACAACACTGGATCGTGATTACGGGTGGATTAACAACATCCACCATGATATTGGAACTCATGTGATACACCATCTCTTCCCTCAAATACCACACTACCATTTAGTTGAAGCTGTAAGTAAAAAAAATACTGGTTCTTCTTTTCTACATCACTTGTTTTCTTGTGTTTCTAGAATTTGACGTGATGAAATTTCGGTTTGTCTTTCAGACAGAGGCTGCTAGGCCTGTTCTTGGCAAGTATTACAGGGAACCCAAGAATTCTGCACCACTGCCATTCCACTTGCTAGGAGTTCTAGCAAAAAGTTTGAAATGCGATCACTATGTCAGCGACACCGGAGACATTGTTTACTATCAAACTGACCCTCAACTTAGTGGTGATTTCTGCAAGAGTGTGGGCTGAATCTCTTCATTTTAAGTTATATATCCTTCAAAGAACTTGCTTCTTCAACACCCTGTTTGTTTGCCTGTCACCATCCAAAGAGTGTTGGTTTTGGGCTAATCCACAAAGCCATGAAGGTGATTACACCGAACAGAGATGCTGCATTCCAGAGTGAACTCTCCCTCTTCTGGAAATTGTGAGAAGGCCTACATGTAATTTATTGGGAGAAGATTCCATTTTTTGGGGAAATACTACAGTAGTATTGATTACTATAAGAATCTAATAATCGATTCCATTATTGATGACCAAGTCCTTTTTATTGGTCTTAAGATACAGCAAAGAGGAAACAACTTAAGACTAGTGTTTTTAGAAAATTTATGTTTTCTCTTCCCTGTCCTTTTTCTCAAGATACTTTCCCTGTCACAGTTACTAAGTGCATGTTTTTTAATTCCTTGAAATCTTAGAAGTAGATTTTCAGATTTTATATTGTAAAATCAAATTTGCATATTGTAGATGTGTGATGTTGTATTTTGGAGGATGGTGTCACCACTTGTTAGTTTGGATAATCGACGGACAAGATGCCTTGTGGAAGATGGGTGGTTGTGATGGATCTGGATTCTTGGTTCACTGGATCAACGACAGGATGTCGTCCAGTGATATCCTTGTATTACGTAAGATACTTTCATTCAAAATTGTTAGGAATTGGAACAAACAAGCAACCACAAAACACCAAGATTTACGTGGTTCGGCAATGCCTACTCCAGGGGTAGAGAAAGAGAGGAGGTGTGTTTTGCTATGAGAAAGTGTGGAAGAAGATAATACAAGTGATTAGGATTCTTAGGTATTTATAGAAGACCCTAAGAGACCTTAATCACCCAAAGGGTAATTTGGTAAAACCCTTAACAAGTCAAAACCTAACAAATCTCCACCTTGACTTGGAAAGACAAAACCTTAAATAGGTACAAGTCTAAGATGAGATAAGTAACAACAACAACCTCTCTCTGCCAAAATGGACTCTTGTCACAAGCCACGGAGTTCAACCAAGTTCGTACAATGATTGAACTTGGTCAAGGGTAAAGACTTTGTCATCATATCAGCTGGATTATCTGTAGTGGGAATTTTCTTCATTGTAACTGATCCCTGTAGAATAATATCAAGTATAAAATGATATTTAATATCAATGTGCTTCGTCCTTTCATGATGAAGTTGGTCTTTCGCCAAATGGATAGCACTCTGACTATCACAATGAACTTCAATCATCTTTTGATCTGGAGCAAATTCTGCAAATAATCCTTTAAGCCACAAAGCTTCCTTAATCCCTTCTGCAGCTGTCATATACTCGGCTTCTGTGGTTGATAATGCAATTGAATGTTGTAGAGACGTTTTCCAACTGATTGCACACTTGCCAACAGTGAAAATGTAACCTGTCATGGATCTTCTGGAATCACGATCTCCACCATAATCTGCGTCAACATAACCTGTCAAGTCATCTCTGCTTCTCCCAAACTGTAAGGATAGTCCAATAGTACCCTGTAGATAACGCAATATCCACTTAACAGCTTGCCAATGTTCCTTTCC
>JAMKQA010017722.1:0-10530 GCA_024699735.1 Posidonia australis | reverse complement strand
GTTTTTATGGGTGGTTTTGAGATTTGAGGGAGCATGTAGGAGAACTGTACTCTATTTATATATATATATATATATATATAACTTTAAACTATAATCGTGCAAAGAAGGGAATGAGAGAAATTGAAGTGCACCATTGATTTATAGTGGTTCAACCTCACTGACTTAGTCTACTCCTGAAGAATTCATCAAGAGTTTCCTTAATCCTAATTTTGTTCCTAGGCAAAGATCTCGTCGTTACAGTTCTTAACGAATCTTCGCCAATATCTGCAAAAAATGTGATTCCTTTTTCACAATTGGAGAAGAACTTACTTTAAAAGAAATTGAAGATTACATGTCTTGATTTTTTTTTTTATAATCTCCCAACACTTTTGGCAAGGAGGAAGGATGGAATAAAACACTCTTGCTTGAGAATTTTTTTAACAAAATCGGAGTGGAACGCTTAACGAATGATAGAACTTGAAGTTCTCTAGAATGTGTGTATTTGTTGTGTCAATGTGGGTCTCTATATATAGAAAATAAGGTTGAAATGTGTGTCTAACGTCTATTTTTATCCTCCAACGGATCATCATTCAGTATGTCGAAATGGTTTGGTCTACCGAATGACTCACAGTTGTTCACAATAGACGAACAATTTGGTATGCCAAAATAAATTTGGTATGCTAAATTGGTTTTCAATTTAGAACCTCTGTAAGTCCAAATTTTGGTATACTGAAAATATTTGGTATATCGAAATGTCTTGTTTTAGATCTATAATGAATGTTTTCAGTGATTGATTGGTGTAACCATGCAGGCGATAGCCTCGTGCGTGGCGCGAAAGGCCAAATGCGCGAGAACCAGCGAAGTCACGGCAAAAGTGATAAAAACAATGACAAAAATGCGGGAGTCGCCACCTAGTCTACTTAAAAAAAACGGGAGACGAGGAAAACCGTTTTAAAACACTAAAACTATGCAATAAACCAATGGAAAAGGTTATCATGAACCAAAAAATGGACAAGGATCCCTATTACGCACGGAGAAGGTATTAAGCACTCCCGTGCGCCCGAGAAATCGGTCTTTCATGGGTTTCTCGTTTACTTATATGGAAATGTCGACTTTTCAGCCTGTTTCTGTACACCCAAGGGTGATATGCAATGCAATGGCACATGCAGGTTGTGCCTAAAGCTGTGCCTAAAGCTAAATGCAGGTGAAGTGAGGAATGGGTCATGTCCTACGTACTGTTCAACTATGCTACTCAGGATCAGAATCATATATCGGTACAAAAGGATTTCACCGATAAGAATCAAAAAAGGCCACCGATTCATAAAACCCAAGTAGTAAGCATCACTACTTTACTAGATGCAAAACTAATGCAAACAGAGTTATAAGATGATAAAACTATGCAAGCACGATCGTGGTATATCCAGGAACAAACACCAAAAAAATCAGAGCCCGTGGCAATCAGGAGACCATACTAACCTTGATGCAAAACTTATTGTTTGCATCCTGTGACTAGATTGGTGCGCCAACCTGGTGCTCCAATAATGTGCGGCAGTGATGTGTGCCAGTTTGGTGTGCCTATATGGTGCTCTACTATAGTGCTCATATTTGGTGCACTCTAGGTACTCTGTTTCAGACTACAAACTGAATCCAGAGCCTGGGGAGAATGCATGTGATTAACCGTGCTAATGACCATTCATAGGACTAACCTAGATGCCAGAGCACACTATCACACTAATCAACCAAGTCTAAAACATTCCTCTCACTCTCTCCCTCTCCATGCATGTTTATGGGTTCTCTTGGGTTGTTACGGCCAAGGTTGGCTCTAGAGATGCGTGGAGACATCCTAAATGACTGAAAAACATGAGAGGTCTACATGATATGTGAGTGGTGTGCCACAGCCCTTACTCAGTGGCCAATAGCCTCATAAGGGCCTTGATCCACTATAAAGACACCAAATAGTACAAATAAACACACAAAGTAAACAAACAGTGCAAACACTCTACAAATGGCATACATGAATCATCATCATGATAAATAAACAGTGCAAATCATCAAACTGAACCGTACACAACCTAGCCACAATCGATCTCATAGCATGGTATCCTATTTAAAACAACCTAGAGAAAAGGAAAAACAAAGGCTTGAGGTAGGGAGGTACCTGAGGTGTTTCTCTCCTTTGGTGGCTCGAGGTGTCTCCTTCTTGATGCCTTGGACACGGCTTAGGATACTCAGGGATGCAGGGAACGCTCTGGAGGTAAGTGCACTAGTTGCCAAGAGAGATGACAAATTGCCAAGAGACCTTAAAGTATGGTGTGTGGAGAGCTTTTAAAGGAAATAGAAAAAGTTGAAACATGGATGCCTAAGGATGCAAAGGCCAAGAGACCCTCGTAGGCTTGTAGGGGAATGTCAAAATCGGTGAGGACCAAAGTGTCCATTCGCATATGAAGGTTACAAGTGGGGCGAACGAACAACCAATACCCTAGAATAGAGCTGTGCGCCAGCTTGGTGCTCCACATTGGTGCGCTAAGATGGTGCTCCACATTGGTGTGCCATAATGGTGCTCCACATTCGTGCTCCATTATGGTGCTCCATATTGGTGCTCCAGTATAGTGCTCTCCACCTAGCTGCCTGGATTATTTACTGGACTATGGGCTTGCGGTCGTGGTTTGTGTGATGATCTTGGGCTAATCAAAATGTCAGATAGGATTCGGATGTGGTTGGGCTTTCCGTGTCCAAAGCAACATCCTTTTGAAGAGTTTGCCTACGAACCGTCTCAAAATCGGAATGTCTACAATTGGTTTTAGGACTATGATTATTTTTCTAAGGTACTATGGAAGAATTTAGGAGATTATTACAAGTTCCTAAAATATAATAAATTACATTTACATGACATTTTAACTACAATAGAAATTTGGTCTCCAATCTTCAATGTATGTAACTTGCATGCTTTGATCTTCTACATAGATATCTTCTTTATCAATTTCGCCTTCTTCATTTTCCAAAGTCCATGAGAAATTTTCTTTGACTTATTAAGAACGTTAGCTCACAACGTGTTTTGTTATCATCAAAATATAAATGAAGTAATTTTACCAACAATATACAAATATTGTTGTTATATATTTATGTTAAGAATAAGGATTTGTGTAAATTTACTAATTTACCCTTAAGTTAACGGGTTACCAGTGGCATACTACTTGAGTCCTGACCATTAAGTTAATGGGTTAGTAGGTGACAGATTAATGAGTCAACAGGTATACAAAATCTCTATCCTAATCCATTCTTAAATAGTCAGATCAGGTCGGGCTAATGTATGATACTCGACCCATTTATAGTCCTAGTTGTTATGTCTCCCTCATCGTTTATAATGGAATAAGTAACTCATAACACCTTAAAATGGGTTAATATATTTAAATAGGTGGCCGTAGCGGACATTCACTAAAGCATTGACTTTTTCAATGGCATGGGGGAATGTCTGGATCGAATGTCCGCAAAAGTCTTGTTCAGTTCAAATAAGTGGTAGACGTTCGTACCAGACATCTGTTCAAACACTGTCTGACCCATAGGAACATGAACGTCTAGATCGAACGTTTGCTCAAATACTGATGTTGTGCTTCCTTTACAGATGAAGTGGCGAACATTCGTGTGGATGTTCATCCAATGTTTTACTGCTAATAAACCTTATATTCAATGTATATTTTAACGATTACAACGAAAACAAGGAATTGAGGATTTACTCGTGCCTTGCGCTTAGGGCCGGCATGGGGCTGTTTGCAGTTGGTAGGGTCTTCCTAAGTTTCCTCGTTACAAAAAAAAAGTGAGGAATTTGGATATTAAATTATAAGTATGTAAAGAAGGGGATGAGAGAAATTGAAATGCACCATTGATTTATAATGGTTCAGTCTCATTGGCTTAGTCCACTGTTGAAGAATTTCTTGAGAGTTTCCTTAATCTTAATTTTATTCCTAGGCCAAGATCTCATTGTTACACTTCTTGACAAATTCTCACCAAGATCCATAAAAACTATGGTTCCTTTCTCACAACTGGAGAAAAACTTACTCTAAAAGAAATTGAAGATTACAATTCTTGATTTTTTTTTATAATCTTCCAACACTTTTGGTAAGGAGGAAGGATGGAATGAAACACTTTTACTTGAGAACTTTTCTAACAAAATAGGAGTGGAATGCTTAGGGAATGATAGAACTTGAAGCTCTATAGAATGTGTCTTTGTTGTGTCAATGAGGATCCCTATATATAGAAAATAAGATTGAAATGTGTGTCTAACGTCCATTTTTATCCTCTATTGGATAGTCATTCGGTATGCCAAAATGGTTCGGTCTACTGAATGACTCACAGTTATTCATAATAGTCGAACAATTTTGTATGTCGAAATAAATTTGGTATGTTGAATTAGTTTTCAATTCAAAACCTTTGTAAGTCCAAAATGTGGTATACTGAAAATATTCGGTATGCCTAAATGTTCTATTTTAGCTCTATAATGAATGTTTTGAATGAATGATTGGTTTTAAGACTATAGCTATTTTCCTAAGGTACTATGGAGGTATTTAGGAGATTATTATAAGTTCCTAAAATACAATAAATTACATTTACATGACATTTTAATTACAATAGAAACTTGGTCTCCAATCTTCAATGTATGTAACTTGAATTGTCTTGATCTTCTACATGGATATCTTCTTTGTCAATTTTGCCTTCTTCTTTTTCTAAAATCCAGGAGAACTTTTTCTTGACCTATTAAGAACGTTCACTCACAATGGATTTTGTTATCATCAAAATATAAATGAAGTAATTTTACCAATAATATACTTATATTGTTATTATATATTTATGTTAAGAATAAGGATTTGTGTAAATTTACTAATTTACCCCTAGTTTAACGGATTACCTGTAGCATGCTACTTGAACCCTGACCATTAAGTTGATGGGTTAGTTGTGACGAATTAACGAGTCAATAGGTATATAAAATCTTTATCTTAATCCGTTCCTAACAGGTCTGATTGGGTTCGATTAACGTATGATACCTGACCCACTTATGGTCATAGTCGTTACGTCTCCCTCATTGTTTATAATGAAATGAGTAACTCATAACACCTTAAAACGGGTTAATATATTTAAATAGGTAGTTGTAGCGGACATCCACCAAAGCACTGACTTCTTCAGTGACATGGGGGGAATGTTTGGACTTGGTGTTCGCAAAAGTCTTGTTCAGTTCAAAAAAGTGATAGATGTTCGTACCAGACGTCCGTTCAAACACTGTATGACCCATAGGAACATGAACTTCTAGATCAGACGTTTGCTCAAATATTGATGTTGTGCTTCCTTTATAGATGAAGTGGCGAACGTTTATGTGGATGTTCATTCAATGTTTTACTGCAAAAAAACCTTATATTCAATATATATTTTAACGATCACAACGGAAACAAGGAATACAATGTGGGGATTGGGCAAATTTCCAATTCTGAAGAATCAACGAGCTGCTTCCTCTCCCATGACTTGGGGAATGTGCTACTAGAATTTCCTAATCATAATTTAAAACAAGCAAAAAAAAAAAAAAGTCCTCATGCACACGTCTTCATTTATTAGGGTTTATCACCTTTTTTTTCCCCTTTTATGTTTTGATGTTGTCATGAACACCTTCCAAGCAAGATCACTTTCTAACGAGAATATGTATATTATTGTAAGAAATTGCTTGTGATCTGTAACACTTGTCTACCTTACCAGAGGTTACGTTATAGTAGTTAGTCTTCAATAATGATGTGTGAACTTTGATTGATAGCGAGTGGTTAGTCTTCTGTAATGATATGTAAACTTTGGTTTTATATGGCGGGAGGATGGCAACAGATTAGCAATTTGTTCAGCAAAGTTAAAGTGCTTTAAGAGAAAATTTTCTCTCTACAGTTATGCAAATGTTTTTGTTGATAATAATCTTAAATTGCACTCATCATATACAGTAATTAATGATTAGAACTGGAAAATATCAGAGCTCTATTTATAATTCCATAAGCTCGCATGTAGAACTATTTCCTCTTCACTTCCTCATGATTTGAAGTAGAGGCTCAAATTTCAGTCTAATCTAATAATCTTTAGTCAAAAAAAAAAATCTATTTCAGCCATAAAAATTAACTGGAAAGATGTTGAAAGGTACATAAATCATATTCAACTATCCATAGATTGCAGCATGATGCTGAAAGAAATAATAGAATTTTTAGGAGACTTTTCAAAAATTACAACATGATTATTAATGATATAATCTCCTTGACTCACTGTTGGATTGAGTGTTTGGGTACAGGATTTGAAAAAAATGAGGTTCTACACTCAATTTCGTCTTTCTAGTAGAACAGAGACATGGAGTTTGACCCTATGGTTTCAAATAATGACCAGTAGGATTGGAAAAAAAATGTATCTACTCCTATTCTCTTGGAGGACAATCTCATGTAATGGCTAACATATTGTTGGTCGTAGCAACTTCTTTTATTCTCAGGTGTCTTTCTTCTTACTGTATTTTGGACATCTTGTTTCTAATTGCTGGAACTAAGGTTCTGTGGTTCTGTAATATTTTCTCAGCACAATACTTTATGCTTACTCTGTATTGACTTATTTGATAATAGAATACCATGTACAAAAAAAAAAACTATCCATAGATAGATAGACCGTTGCGATGTTCTGATAAAAAAGACCTCTAGAACAGCATCGGTTCACTTTCGACGTGACACTCAAACATGCATGAGTCCAGAAATATGAATTCACCTTTTACTAATGACATGGCAAATTAGCCTTGGAGAGGCGGAGCATTCAAGAGGCATGCTTTGTGTTGAGATGATGTACAATGCCTGTACATATATAGAATTGAACTGTAGTATTGCTAAAAAAAAATAATTAAGAAGCAAAAAAGAAGCAGGATTGGACCGAGGATTGGCACTTTGCTCAGCAAACACATCTTGTGATGTTTGTTGGTCGTTTCGATATAAAAAATCACTCCTTTTATCTCAAAATAAGTGCCTGCTGCTGCGAGCCGAACAGCTGATCATAATCATCGATCTTCTCAAATTTTATCCGCTATATAAATAAAGACAAAATCTTTAGTAGATCATAACCGATCTTCCCAAATTAATTGCATCCATTAGGGCATTTTGAAGTATATGATTAGCGACATTTATGACACGTGAGCTAGACCCTATTAGGAATTGCTTGTAGGCAGTTTCTGAGTGGTTAGTTTCTGTTAAACCACCAAATATCTCAGAAACAGTTCCAAATGAGGTATTAGGAGTCCACTTTTCACAGAAACTATAACTTCTGGATCCTGAAACCATGTGTAAAAACATGGTTTCCCAGAAGTTGACCAGAAGGAACTTCTGACAGAAGCTGAATAAATAAGGTATGCATTTACGTTTGTAGTCTTGATTTTTTAAATTAATTATATAAAAATGTCCTTGTTATTTACAGATTTGTCATTGAATGGAAGGTAAATATGTAAAATTAATATTACTAGAATTTAACTATTGCTGTGGAATTTTTATTTGTGAAACATGATTTTCATAATTAAGTTAAAATCTAACTTCTACAGATACTCTCAAAAATCAACTTCTATTAAAACCTCACAATCTGACTTCTACAAATAAGAGATTCCAAATAGAGTCTTAATCTTTTATTTTGCATTTAGTAGTTTTTTTTCTGTCATTTTGCTTTCCTGGGTTTTTTTTACATCTATTGCAACTACTTGGTTTATTACCGCTAGGCCACAGTAGAAAATTTTCCTCCGAAAATAAACCTCAATATGTCGAATTTAGTTTTGATTGATTGTCTCTAATGATCTTATCACTCTAGGAAGATTGGATTCTAGGGTTAATTGGGTCATAGGAATGCACGTATTATGTTGATGAAGTAGTTCTCCCTCCATTAGTATTCATACCTGCAAGTAGCTGGTGACCACTTGGATTCAATTATCCAAATCCAAAGTAAGCGGTTTGGAAGAGATCTCGTGGGTTTTGGAAGATTGCATGCGATACTAATAATTAAGCAAACAATGAATCGATTTTAATATAATTTGAAATCATCCCTACTTCTGGTGGCGCCGGTCACGTTATTTTGTGTATTTTGGATAGATTTGGTTGCACTTAGTGATGAAATCGTAGTTAAATGTTATTTTATTATTAATACTATTTATCGATTTTTTTTTTAAACAATATTTTTAATAATTAAGTTAAATACCTCAAGTCACAATGTGGGTTCAAAACGAGTAATGACGATAAATTCACAAAAGGGAAAAGATGATTGCCTACTAGGAAGCAAACAACCAGTTGTTTTTGAAAGAATTTCGAATCCTTCCATGGTTGATTTAATGGCATAGAAAATCTCAATTGAAGGTGTGGTTTCATAATTCATATTGAGGGTAATTCGATATTATTTGGAGATACGAAACTCATCTCAACTCTATTGTTATCCAGAGCAATGGTTTTATGCAATTTACTCTTGTTTGAATGGCTCAATTATCTCTCTATTATTTTGATGATTGGGACTAATGTTGGTTTGGAGCTTTGATTACCACTTTCAAGAAAAGGAGATCCAATTTGATACATAAGTTTTCATGTAATGCATTGGGACTTCTCTTACAGGCTTATAGCTTAGGCATAAACAACTGAATAGTTGGCCACAGATTGATACTCTTTATCAGACAATATCGGAAGTACAAGGAAAAAATTGAAGATCTTCCTATGAGTATTATCTTCTCATAGTAGAAAAAATTCGGATTCAAATCATTGGTGGAATTTTTAGGGTTGGTTTCCTTCTATAGGAGCATGGACTTAACTCTCTTCCTATGCGTATATATGGCTTTTCTCTCCACTTACGTGTGGATGTATACAATCTGATCTAAAAAAACTTACTAAAAGCTCATATTACAAATCAAATTGAGATCAAAAGTAAAGTGAAATCTCAGACACATACCTTATTAGTTAGGTAAGGAGTTCAGTCGATGAAATTAATTAACTTGGTTATTAAGGAGGGAGTAGGACACTTGGGTAACAACTCATATTGGAGTTCAGAAATCAGAAGCTATGCTAATACCAGTAGGCTGTAGTCTTACGTTATCCATCACTTGACAGGTCTGTGACAAGCATTGATAGGTTGAATAATCCAGTCATCCAGTACTCCATCTCCTATCAAACTCATTGATATTCAGTTGACCATTCACGAGTTATCATGTTCTATATGTAAGTTTGGTAGGCTTCGTGTATGCATCAATTGAAAGGGCTTTAGAGGTCAAACCTACTTACCTTGTGTCTCGCGCATGCATTAGCCATGGAAGGGTAATTAGCCATGGAAGGGTAATTAGCCATGGCTAATGACGATCCAACCACTTTGCATCATCAAGTCAGGGACACTGGACAACCCACGCCAGGATGATTAATGTATATTAGCCACGGAAATGTCATAAAAAAGTGAGATCCACTTGGTATATCTGCGATATAAAATGTATAATACTGTGGAAGAAAGAATAGAAGTGTCAAAAGATAAATAGATAACTAACCTTCAAATATATATGGTGATGGAGATATGCCATTACCTAACTGGCAACCATGTGGGATGCAGAATAATTTATAATGCTTAAAACAGGAGCAACTTTGGACTTCGACCTTTGAAAAACTTGGGGGAATTCTCATGCTGATTGCTGAGATAAGTACAGAAGCCATGATCTGATGTCCTCCACATGCAACTGATGAAACCTAATGATGATCACATGGACGTGAATACCACATGTATCACATGCTTGACTTCGTCGAGGTCAAGTAAGAGACATCGATATTAGTGTTCAGAAAATTAATTGACGGCGAGTGAGATATTACCAAACCTGTGAGAAGTTGTGTTTAGATGAAAGATGAACTGTCCCAAACGCTGTTGCTTGAGAATATTGTAGAACAGCTAGGATGTGGTTGTCCTTTCCATGCGTATATAATTAATTAAGTTGAAATTCCTTCTGTTACTGACTTACTGTAGTGCAAAAACAGCTCTTCACACAGATAACTCCCATTCATGTCCTCTTAACTGCACACCAAATCTATCTACCTCGTGGTATATTTATTTATTACAACTTCCGAAGTAAATTGGTCAGCCATGGAATGTGAAAAACAACAAAGCTTTCATGAAAATTAAGCATCTGTAATTTGTCTGGCGATCTGAGTGCTACAGTAATTTGTCTGGCGATCTTCCTTGCGATTCCCGTAGCGATATCGGGGTTACTCCCTGATCTTCTCATCTGTCTTTCAATGGTGGCTGGGATGCCTCCTGGACGCAGAGAGCCCTATCTCCTTCGCTCTCGGAAGGCGGTGATGGGGCGAGCCTGGGAGGATCGGACTTCCGCATCTCGGACGGTAAACCCTAACCCTCCTCCCTCTCTGATTTGCCCAGTTAGGGGCAATCGAAAGAGGAAGGCCTCTGTTTCTCTCTTTGGCTCGGAGAAGGAGGGGCCTGCTCCCTCTGCCTCCTCCCGGAGCAGAACCCTTACCGGCACCTCCAGTTCCTATAGATCTGGATTCT
>JAMKQA010017717.1:0-18494 GCA_024699735.1 Posidonia australis | reverse complement strand
TGATCCAATGTCATGACTGAATCCTATTTTCTCTCATTTAGCACAAAATAGGTGGGACCTTGTGTGAGGCTACCAGCCCTTGAGCACTAGGTCCACAAATCATTGCATTTACATGTTTTTTCCAAGTTTTACAAAGGATTTTACGCTGCACACTTTTCCAGAATGCATTCTCTTGTGAACTGGCATTGCATAGTTTTCTGTTTTCACTCAGCACATTTTTCTGGCCCACCTAGGAGCACATAAGTGGTGCACCAGACTGGAGCACCAGTCTGGCGCACCAAACAAGCGCAGAAGCCTGTTTTCAGTAGCACACAGTAGATTTTTATATGGTTTTTAGCATGCTTTTTCGACTCGATTTGGCTTCTGAGTTTCTTCCTTGGTTTTCTCCCTTGGCATAATAGGAAGGCACAACTTTTTTTTCAATCATTCCATGCATTTTAGATTGCATTTGGCATATAGCAAGGCAAGGATGAAAAATCACTCGAGATTATTAGATCTTTGATCTTATTATGCAATATTCTTGCATCAACACTTGAACCGACATACGAGTGATACTTCTGAGCATTAGGACACACCCCTACACATCATGCACCTATATTTTAGACACCACACACATTAGCATGGCATGGCATATCGCCCTCGGGCGTACAACAAAGGTTGAAAAGCCGACATTCCATAAGCAAAATGAGAAACCAATAGAAGACCGATTGTTCGGGTGTACGAGGGTGCCTAACACCTTCCTCATACGTAACAGGGATCCTTACCCATATTTTTGGTTTACAAAGACCTTTTCCATTGTTTTTTGCATGATTTTCATGTTTTATATGGTTTTCCTCGTCTTCCATTTGAATAAACTAGGTGGCGACTCCTGCATTTGTATATTTTTTATTTTTGCCGTGACTTTGCCGACTTTTGCATATTTTGCCATTCTCGCAGGCATGGTTACAGATGGCTTCCTTAGCCTTGGACTGGTCTATTTGATTTTCAATCCATCTATGCTGCTTTTTATCTGCCTGCATTAGACTTTATAAAGTATTGTTGTCTGTATGAAAGTAAATATTTTGAGAATGTCTTGCAGGAATTCCTCTCCCATTGCTGGTGTTGCCAGAATCAAGGGAAGCTAAAGCTCATCTTCTGATCATGGGTTACCCCACAGTGGTCATATCGGCACGTTGCTTAGATATTCAAAGTAACAGACAATGAGCGCGACAAGATGCGGACTTGAAGTATCTCCTTAAAGTTCTTGGACATTGTAGATGTGGAAGTCTCCCGATACTTCTTGTGTGCAGCTGCCTGATTCTGGAAGCCCACTAACCACATGTTTCGCTTCGAAAGAGTTGAATTGACTCCTACTTTGGAGGAAGTCCATCGGATATGCTGTCTACATAAGCTTATGGGGCCTACTGTCTTTATGTGGCACGATGCATACACTTCGGTCCTGAGTGAACTGACTGGCCTGTCAACCGGTGATTCTAGTCATCGACTCATCTGTATGGATGGACAATCTCCAATGTTATAGCTGACATACTTTGAGAAGGTGGTCGAAATGCGCACCTGCTTGGGCGATGAGCTATGGCTGAAAGGCTTTGTTGTCTACTTCTTAGGTGAGCTGGTTTTAAGCCATGGTCAGATGGTCTTGAACATCAAGGTTGCAGAAATTGCTTTGGCAGTGGTAACTCGACAGATAGACTTGACCCCTGTTATCGTGGCAGAGACTTACCAAGCCTTAGACTGATCGTTACGACGTTGTCGACATTTTTATGATTGTGGAGCTTTTGTACAGGTGTGATTGGCCGCTCATCTGGGTGTGGAGGTCCTAAGCCTCCAATGTTTGGCCTTTGAATCTTACTACCAAAGTAGTCATGCTCGCACACTCACCTCAGTTCGCAAGGAGTATGAGCGATTGGAGAGTTTGACAGAAGACAAGGTGATTTGGGGCATTATTCCTTTGCTTACTCATACCTTTAAGACTTTCTTCAATATGGCTGACATGCAACTTATCATCCTTTCGGGGCTGACTGGTGGTGTTGACTATCATCCAATTCGTGTGATGCGACAGTTTGGCAACCAACAAGATTCCTTTGCTTAAAGACCGATGCCAACTCATTTCTAGCAGTACCCTCTAAGCTCTTATGCTATGATTGAGGAGCTGTCACGTCTATTTAATGGCTCTATTCGATTGGATAATCTCATAGTCATAGAAGGCAAAGGTTGTTCAGCTGATTATGAAGCCAAAATTGAAGAAACTAGGCAATCTACAGAGCTGCTCCGAGCCATACACTATTTCCTAAAACCAGAGGTTCTAAGAGATCCAAGGATGATGTAGACACTTGATATTCATGTTATGCTACTTGTTCAGTGCATGCTGACACAGTGTAATCACTTTATTGTATTCGATTGCTATAATAAGCTCATTGGAACACTTTTGCTGGCTTGTTTGGATGCTTATGGTTGATATGAAGTTGAAATTGCCTTTGCAACAACTCATGATTTACTAGTTCACATTACTGCCCTTTTCTGCCTGTCGACTTGGCGCTTGGGTATGCTCGGCTAACAATCGAGATTATTATTTTGATCTAGTGCCTAGGCCTCGACAAATGAAGCCGTCATAGACTCTTGTACCAGGTAGGAGGGATCCCATTATTTCTCCCTTTGACTTCTCTCCGATCGGACGAAGTTGTTTTGGATTTCTGTTCTGGTCGGGTGGAATCCAATTGTTTCTCGTTTTGACTTTGCTCTGGTTGGACAAAGTCGTTCTGTCCATTCCATCACCTTTTTTTATATCTTCACCCTTTGAGGTTCGCAGCTGACTGTCTATACACCAACGTCGACTTGGTTTCATTTCCTAGCCAATAAGTCCGATATCTTGTCATTTCTTGGCCGACAAGTCCGATATCTTGTCATTTCTGGCTGACAAGTCTGATATCTTGTCACTACCTGGCTGACAAGTCTAATATCTTGTCATTCCCTAGCCGACAAGTCTGATATCTTGTCATTTCCGACCGACAAGCCCGATATCTTGTCACTTCCGGCCGACAAGCTCGATATCTTGTCACTTCCTGGCGGATGAGTCCTATATCTTGTTAATTCTGGCTGATAAGTCCAATATCTTGTTATTCTCCTGGCCGACAAGTTCGATATCTTGTCATTTCTTGGCCACTTTTTGACACTTTCCGGCCAACAAGTTCGATATCTTGTCATTTCCTGGCCGACAAGTCCGACATCTTGTCATTTCCTGGCCGACAAGTCCAATATCTTGTCATTTCTTGGCCGACAAGTCCGATATCTTGTCATTTCCAACCGACAAGTCTGATATCTTGTCACTTCTTGGCCGACAAGTCCTATATCTTGTCATTTCCTGGCCGACAAGTCTGATATCTTGTCATTCCCTGGCTGACAAGTCCGATATCTTGTCATTTTCAACCAACAAGTCCGATATCATGTCATTTTCTTGTTCGACAAGTCCAATATCTTGTCATTTCCTAGCTGACAAGTCCGATATCTTGTCATTTTCGACCGACAAGTCTGATATCTTGTCACTTCCTAGTCGACAAGTCTGATATCTTGTCATTCTCCAACCGACAAGTCCAATATTTTGTCACTTTCCAGTCGACAAGTTCGATAACTTGTCATTTTCCTAGTCGATAAGTCCAATATCTTGTCACTTCATGGCCGACAAGTCCGATATCTTATCATTTCTTGACCAACAAGTCTGATATCTTGTCATTTCTTGGCTGACAAGTTCGATATCTTCTCATTTCCTGGCCGACAAGTCTGTTAACTTGTCACTTTTTGGCCGACAAGTCTGATATCTTGTCATTTCTGGTCGACAAGTCCAACATCTTGTCACTTCTTGGCCGACAAGTCAGACAGTCTTGCCTGGGCATTCCTTGTCGTGAGTCGGGAAGCTTATCATGTTCGCTTTCGTGGACTGGTGGGCTACCAACTCGCCGCTCATGTGTAGCATTTGCCATTAGCCATCTTGCATTAGCATTGTTTTCATGTGCATCATGCGCCACCTTGCATCGAAGTCAACCCTTGCATCAGCATCATGCACGGGCCACGAATCATGACTTTCGGTGCATCCACCGAATAAGTGGTTCACGACCCCATAGCAAATACCACTCTCATGTGGACTCCAGCGGGGTGTCTTGTCACCCCTGAGCATTTGTCTCGATTCCCTCAACCTCGCTCAGAGAGGGGCATCTGTAGACACCCTAATTTTGTAGTTACTTAGCGGCGGACTCCTCTATGAAGATGCTCTGGTTGCGACCACCAAACCCAAAACCCTAGCTCAACCAAAGCCCACTTAGACCCACACAAGTCCATTCTAACCCAATCCAAGCCAATTAAAGAAAAAATCCATAATTAAAAATCTAAACTAAAATAAAACTCATTTAAATCATTAAAACTCAAATTAATTAAGTTAAAACACCTAATCAAAACCAAAACTAAGTAAAATCCACTTAAATCATTAAAAAACCCATATTAATTAAATAAAACATTTAATCCAAACCAAAACCAAATAAAATCCACTTAAATATTAAAAATTCAAGATAATTATGTAAAAAACCCAATCAAAACTAAAACCAAGTAAAATCCATTAAACATTCAAGATAATTAAGTAAAAACATTTAAACCAAATCAAAATCAAATAAAATCCATTTAAAATATTAAAAATTCAAGATAATTAAGTAAAAAACCCAATCAAAACTAAAACCAAGTAAAATCCATTAAAACTTCAAGATAATTAAGTAAAAACATTTAAACCAAATCAAAATCAAATAAAATCCATTTAAAATATTAAAAATTCAAGATAATCAAGTTAAAACACCTAATCAAAACTAAAACCAAGTAAAATCCATTAAATATTAAATCTAATTAAGTAAAAACTCTAATCCAAACAAAAATCAAGCAAGAAACCAATTAAATCAAAATCTAAATTAAATCCCTAATTAAATCAAATAAAAACCAATTAAATCAAAATTTAAACTAAGTCCTTAATTAAATCAAGTAAAAACTAATTAAATCTAAATTTAAATTAATCAAATCCAAAACATAAATTAACCAAACTAAAATCAATTAAACCCATTTCTAATCCATTTAAAACTAAAAATTAAACCACCAAATAAAAAAAAAACTTTAATCAACTTAAAATAACAAAACCTAAATAAATCATCCAAAACCTAAAACCAAATTAAAATCACAAATCATTAATCCTAAATTAAAATCACCAAAACAAATAATTAAAAAAACTAAAACCTAAAAACCTAAAATCCCTTAAAACCTCCAAAATTCCTGAAGCCCATTCCAAAAGCCCAGCCCACACACACCCATTCATCTCTCAATCAAAAACTTAGGAAAGAGATAAATAATTTTGGCGGTTGGGGACCCCTTCTTCCCCTTCGCGGCTAGCTGGCGAATCCTGAGAATTCTGGTGCATATCTCTCCTCCCACGTGATCCCCAGCCAGGTCTCGTCCAACCATGCTTGATCTAACAGCCCTCGTCTGCTTGAGAAGGAGGATCGACGGTCCTAGAAGACCTCGCCGGCGTATAAGATGATTCGACGGTCGCTTGAAGAAGGACAAACACCAGAACCCTGAAAATTTTGCAATCCCACACGACCTTCGAGCCTCTCTCGTAAACCCCTTTGCAATCAAAGCACCACCGCCTTTGCGTCGCCAGAGCAGTCACGTCTAGGAGCACTGCTGTCAAGCCTCGTCGGGTTTTCCTTTTTGTTTTCCTGTCTGCTCGTGTTTTTCTGGGTTGGTTTCACACACTTCACCCTCGGTTGCGCCATCTTCTCCTCCTCCTATGGTGGGTTCACCACCACTTGCAAGGCCTATGGCCTTTTGAGTCGGGACGAGGCTCGGTTGCCTCTCCCCATCTCCTTCCTCCTCTTTCCTGAGCCTCCATCGCTCAGGAAGGATTTCCCTAGCCTATCGTGGCCGAGGGAGCGCCTCCATCACCTGCTGACACCGATTGCCGCCGTCGAACCCACCGAGTGGGTGAAGTGCTCCAACTGTACCTGTCTAGATTGCCGCTTCCAAAGATTCCCTGTGGTCCACCGAAGACTCCCCGGCCGCTGCTCGATCGCCTTCGTCTCTGCAACGTCTTCCTCAATGTCGACAGGCCGTCTCGTCGGAGCTCGCGATGGGGGAAGCACCCCAGGCGGTTCCAGTCTCGCTCGTGACTCCCCGATTCTCCTCCGATCCTTGCTGCGCCTTCCAAACGTCGAGCCGTCGCCTTTGGAATTGCCGCCGTTGTAGCATCGTCGCCGGGGATGAACGTCGATAGGGGGATCGACGACGCGTCCCAGCTGTCGAGAGTCCGATCGACGCCATTGGATCTCTTCCCCACCTTCTCCTCCAGCTTATCCCCCTCTTGGATCACCAATCAATCGCTAGGAAAGCCAGATGGATTCCCCATGCCGTCGTCGCCAGTGATCTTCGAATCGCCAGCGGCGGCTATTAGTTTTTTAGGTTTTTGATAAAATTTCTTTAGTTTTTAAAACATTACAATTAGATCCTGAGATTTTATGATTTGGCTCCTGTATTTTCAATTAAAATTGTGTTTCCTTCATTTTACTGTAAATATTGCATGTTCTACCTTGCTTATTTTAAATTTCATTTTCTATTCTGTAAATGTTTGTTTTATCACAATTATGTCCCTGAGATCATGTTTTCTTCACAATTAAGTCTTGAAAATTTGTATTGTGCCATCAAAGCTTTTTAAAACGAACTTTCTTTGTGAAATTTACAAGATTTTGTAATTACACTGAACATCATAAAAAACTTAATTTTCATTATATTTAAATCTGGGAATTTTGCATGTAATTCCCTGAATTCATAAAATACAGTTATTGAGTGTAGGAAATTTGCATTAGGCCCTTGGATTAGTTTTAAATTCATTAATTAGGGTTTTAATTGTTTTAACACACATTTTTGGTATTTTTCACTTTTTGATCACATGTGTATTTGTAGTTTATCATATGAATAAAGTTTTCATCTAAAAATCATGTTTGCAATGTAAAATGATTTCTGATTTCACATTTTGGTTACATTTGCACATTTTATGTAAATTTTGCACATTAAATCCTAAACTTTCATGAAATTACTAAAATACAATTCTCACACATCTCACACCTTAATGCCACATTTCCTTTTAATTCATGATCTGAACATTAATATAAAAGTTTCTGAACACAATTTAATCATGATTTTCCCTTTTTTTGTTGATTTTGCATTGTAGTCCAGGACCTCCGTTAAAATTGCAACTTGTGATTTTCCAACATCCTTTCTTTTTCATCGAAATGTCATTTCACGTTAATTTGTGTGATAGTTTTCTGTTTTCTGTTTTCTGATTTTTGTAAGGTTTCCCAAGTGGATTTGTTGTGAATTTTGCACTTTAGTCCCTATACTTGTCATTTTCCATCTTTACATCATTTTCTTGTATTTAAAATCTTGTTTCCTTCATGTTTTCTGGTAAGTAACATTTTCCTGACATTTTGCATATATTTAGACCATGCATCATGCACATGCACACATTTATCACATTTGGCCATGTGAAATTACTTAATTACCCCCATGCCATCAATTCATGCACATGCATGTTATTTTTGCGCTAAGTCATGCATAATTCCTGTATAAATCATTCCTTAGCATCTTCTACACATTTAGATACATTGTCATACATTTTGCGTAGTTTTCATTACACTAGCACATCATTTCATCCTTTTTAAGTAAAGTATGCATTCCATATGATTTTCCGTGGATTTTTCCTTAATTTGTTTTCAGATTCTTTCGCTTGACATTTGATTTGATTCCCTTTACTCCGCATTTATGATTTTTTGTGATTTGATTTTGATTTCATCGCCCGAGGGCGTACATTAATTGACTTAAAGGCCTACATTGGCCCAATTACGTATTATTTTCTCCTTGTTGATTTTTACGACATTTTTCTTGATTCTGATGATTTGAGTTGATCCCATTTTTTTTCCTTTTTATGTCGATATGGTTTCTTGGACCATTTTTTTCCAAAAATGCTATCATTTCATGTGATTATCTTCATATGTTATCGTTTTGCCATTTTGTGGTACTTCTTTGTAATTTTTCCATTTTGATTTCCATGACATTTTTCATGTTTCTAATGATTTGGGTAGATCCCATTTTCGATTCTTTCAATGTTAGTATGGTTTCTCGGACCATTTTCTCCAAAAACACTGTCATTTCATGTGATTTTCTTCATATGTCACCATTTTGCCATTTTGTGTGGACTTCTTTGTAATTTTTTCATTTTGATTTCCATGACATTTTCCATGATTCTGATGATTTGGGTTAATCCTATTTTTGATTCTTTTGGTGTTGCTATGATTTCTCGGATCATTTTCTTCTAAAACATTGTTATTTCGTGTGATTTTCTTTGTCATTTCATGTTTTGTTATTCCGTCATTTCGTGTGGATTTCTTTGCAATTTTTGCATACAACTTGCACATCCATCTAGCCATGACTTGGAAGTCATATTAGCATGATTTAGAGCACAATCTAGGCTTAGCAAGCATTCATTTGCATTCATCCTTTAGCGAGCGAATCAGACCAGAAAGACCGAGTTTCTTGGGCGCATGAGGGTGCCTAACACTTTCCCCGTGTGTAACAGGAATCCTTACCCTTTCTCTGGCTTGCAGACATTTAGCCTTTCATCTACATTTCATGCATTCATCTTTTGAGGTTTGCCTTATTCTGGTTTTCCTCGTCTTTTTGTTAAAAGACTAGGTGGCGACTACCTTTTCTTCATCATTTTTCTTGCTGTGGCCTCTATCGGTTCTCCATGAGCCTCCCTCGTGTGCATCGGGGGTGCTCCCACCAGCTTGGTCATAGCAGGTATAAGATACGACTTGGTTTTAGCTAGTGCACATAGGAGGAGTCACGTTGCCACACATCATGGGTTTTGGTAAGCTTGTAATCTTATTTATTTCTGTTATTTATGCCTTGTTGATTATGTGTGAGCCTAGCTTAGTGTAATTGTAATTGATAATATTAAAAAATGTAACCAGGTTGAGAGGTAACAACTTGAGATGGGTCATTACAAACACTCTCAAGAAGCATTATTTATATACAAAATAGATAAATATGGGAGATGAAATATCTAACAATAATGTGCTCATCACACGTGCATGGAAGAAACCCTTCCTCCAATGTAAGTCCTCATCTCTCTCTCTCCCTCTCCCATGAAACACCCCCAAGAAATTCACCCCTGTGAACCAGGAAGAAGAAGAGGAAGAAATCTTCCTTAAGAAGGCACCATCAAGCATATAATTAGATAGCTGAAGCTTTTGGATGCAACTCAGAGTATTGTATGCGTGCTGACATGTGTCTAACATAAGATGCATGCATGTACGCATCTAATAATGAGATTCATAGGCGTTAAACGTAGGCTTATTTGCGTTTAACATAAGACACAAGGATATTAGCATCTAACATAAGACACAATGATATTAGCGTCTAACACTCTAGAAGTCCAAAAAAAAAAATTCTAGGTGTTGGACATGTTATTTCTTGTGTCTAACATAAGATGCCAGCTTAGTTGCGTCTAATAACCTAGAGATCTAGATTAAAAATTTGGGTTAAAATACTGCCTAAAATCTAGGTTGTTACAAGAATAATCCTTCTTACAGAACTGTGAAAAAAAAATCTATAGATGGTTATTGGGTGGTTAGGTGAATGGCATTTAAAATAAGAGCAACTGAATTTACAAAATCTCATATAATGTCCCCAAAGTCTGCAATTAAAACACCTAACTCCCTAAGCACAAAAGAACTGTAACGGAGAGAAAGGATGCTTGCGAGCCACCACCTTCCAATCACCCATCAGAGACAACTACTTCTTCTCTACTCTGATGGGTATTGAGATTGAGGTAGAGGCCTTAGTTGTGTAAGCCTTAGGAGGGGGAGAGGCTAACAGGAAAAGTAGGAGCCAATGGCTACAATCATTACTTTGTCCAAAGTTAAATTTGAGTTTTTAGACAGAGAACTAGGAGAAAGGATGGTGCAAATCTTAGCATTTAAAGCCACTATATCTGAAGCATAGTAAACAATGGTATTTGGGCAACGATCTGAATCCCCAAAAGAAAGGCTAGGAGAATTTGTCTGCCTTTTGACAGGTGTCAGAGCTAAATAGTTAGAGATATCACAATCAGGTGAGGTCTTAAATAAATAAGCAATAAACCACCTTAATCCCCTATTACCCTTCACAGAACCTTGGTTAGGAAAATTAGGGTAGCCATTTACAACGAGTGGGGAAATCAAAGTGTCAGTATTCTGATAGGTGTCAAGATTTAAATTTGTATCTCCTCGAGATACGCTCCCCATGAAAGCATTCTGTCACTCTTTTAAGGGTGCATTATTCCAAAAAGAAAGAGACTTATTGACTAATAAATCACGAGAAAAGTGATTAGCGATTAATGTGTAGGAAGAATCCACAATAATAGAGTTAGTGTCAGAGTTTATATAGGGGTTTAATACCATCGACTTTGTTAAGCTAGACGAAATTAACTCCTTTACTAGCTGGCAGGGAAAAGAAGGCTCATCGTCGTTGTAACGTCGGCTGGAAAAATAAGGGCTCATCAGATAAGATGAAGACCAAGCCAACCTAGCCTACAACCGATTGGCACAAGACAAAAACCAAATTGGCATAGAGTCGCATTGGCAAAACTTAACTGGAGAAGCTAGTTGCAGTTTCTCAAAGAATAAAGAAGAATGAGAAACCATAAATGGATTGGCTAAAACTCGATCTATAGGTTGAAAAAGTTTCAATCTTGCAGTAGTCCTCACTGAAGTGGGATTTGCAAGGTTTCCCCCAAGATCAGGATGTAAGGGAGAAAGATAAGTCAACATGGGCCAAAATCTGTACTCAAAATGAGAAGCAAGCACAACATTATCATTAGTGAAAAGATCCGTGCCAAATACCTCACTAAAAGTGAAATCCTGATCAAAAGAAAGGGGGCAAAAGGGTAGAAAGCGAGAGAAATGCATAGATCTCTCTAGAGGCCGAAAGGACAGTCTCTTCGACCGATCATGTTTGGCCCTAACAAAGCTAATCCAACAAAGGCTATCTAAAAGAGACTTACTCATTCGAGAGTTAACACAAGTAGTTGAGCTAATCGACCAAAAGGAACGTCACTTCCCCCAAAGCTGACCTGATGTCCATCAATCATCAGCAAGTGGAGAACAAATTCCAGTAGGTTTACCCTCTAACAAGGTAGAGAAGGTTTCCACACCCACACAACATGAGCTCAACATCAGAGAGGGAGCGTAGAGAAGGTTGGAGTAGAGGAGGAGCAAAGAAGGTCGAGTAGTTCACAGGCAGCGTCGTAAAGACGTCAATTCACATACTTTGTTCTTTCTCAATCTCTAGTTAGTGATTGGTGTTGTGCTTGTGTGTGGTGATTGAGTGGGGAGTTGGCACCTATGCATGCTTTTCTTTGGTGGATCTCGTGGCTCATAAGAGGGAGAGAAGAGTTGTGTCTGGGAGGCTCTTCTTCAGTTTTTGATTTTTAGAGAGAGAGAGATGAGAAAAGAGAGTGTGCAGCAACCTTGTCTTGAAGAAGAAGAGCTTTGCATGTGAAGAGGCTTGAGGAGTGATGGTTCTTGGTCCTTAGAGCTTTGTATGCATGTGAAGAGGCTTGAGGAGTGTTCTCTGGTGTCTGTGGATGCTCAAGAACATGCATTGGTGGCTAGAGCTTGGTTGGAGAACTCGTCATTGGATGAGAGATGAGTTTTGTGTTTTGAGTTATGTTCTCCTCCTTTCTCTCCTTGCATGTGTGTTAATCAAGTATTGTTTGTTGTGGGGACTCGATTTTGGGTTGGTTGTGCTTTGAGAATGTTGAAAGTGGCTACATCTAGGTGCTCCAACAAGGAGGATCACCAGAGATGGTCCTTGTTGGTTGTTTTGACGGTTTCCGTGTTGGGTTCTTGAGTTTCAAGGTACACACTCTACTTTTTGCATGTGAGATAGGATTTTGATTCTTGAATCTAGATGCATGTTAGATCTATGAATAGAGCATGATTTGAGAATGATTTTCTAAATTTTTGAGAGATTTTTGGATGAATCCGAGTGAAATTTCCATTAAATCTGCTTGTAATTTGTTTAAGCTCTTGTTTGACCTTGTTGCCTTTGACCGACTATATATTGAGCTATGGTTATTAGATTTATGAAATTTTTAATGTGTTGGATAAAATACTTTAAAAAAATTAATTTCGATATATTAGATGTCAATATCTGGATTGTTTTGATGCCTCGAATTAATGAATTTTAGTAGCTTGCAATAAGTGGGTTGTGTTAGGTTTTGAATGCAATAACTGATATTATGCATATATTGCCTTCCTCTGAGTTCATGGGGCTTTTGTATTGATTTAGACCTATGTATTAGTTGTAGCATTGTTTATTTCCATTGTGAAAATGATTTATAACATTTAGTGTAGCATTAGCAAGATTAAATTCATGATTGTTGCGTTCTTAGTGAAAACTATTCATTGAGTCAGTCTTCTGGCTTCTTTTTTAGATATCGAATTTTAGTGTTTTAGTAGGTGTTGGAAAGATAATTCCAAGATCTTTCCAATAGTGAATGACATGGATTTTTACTATGTTGAAAATATACATTTAAATATTTTATTTTGATGATAACAAATGAAAGATAAATTATTGCGTTCTTATTTTGATCTAATGTGATTACTTGAGATATCTTGTTTAGCCATGAACTTATTGAGAAAAGGTCAAAGAGTTGCTTCAGGAACATGAAGAAAGAGGAAAGGATGATCAGGCCAAGATACAATTTCAAATATCTATGAAATACTTAAGGATTCAAGAAGACATCAAACTTCGAGGAACTCAAGGATTCAAGAACAAAATCAAGAGGAAAAGATTGTAAAAATATGAAGGTAATTTTGTTTTGTGCTTGTATAGGATGTATGTAATCAATCTCCCTTTCATTCAAGTATCCTAGAAAAATATAGATATACCCTTTGAACCAAGAATCTTTAAGAAAAGTAATTTTGGTTCTAGGTTGATTTTGACATACCAAAACCTGGATGGTGTTTGGGTTTACAATCAAGAACACCTTCATAGACTGAATGGATTTCAGAATGCTGAAGTTCTTGACCATTGTACACACCACTAGATTTCGATCAAAGAAACTATTTTTAGTATGTCGATCTAGTAACTGTTGGAAAAATGATATTATTTATTTATTTTGATGATAACAATATGACCTTTATGAATATTTCCAATCGTGTAAGAATGCTCTCAAGGACAGACTTGAAGAAACAAGACAAGGCATACAAGGCATACTCCAAGGAAAATGACTAGAAGATATGAAGAAATGCAAAAGGACTCAAGGGACAAAATTGTCATTTTCATTGTATTACATGAATTGATGTAATTCTTTATTATCTTTCTTGATGTAATTTCTAGTAATGTAATGATCTCTCATCATAAGTCATCATCCTAGAAAGATAGGAGTACCCAATAAAATACCCTTAAAAACATTGAAGAGAAAATATTGAGCTGAGTCCTAAATCAACATACTGAATTCCTTCGTCATACCAATAATAGAAATGAATATAAAATTAGGGTTAATGACTAATAGAATCTGAACGGGCTGTGCTAAAAAGTTTCGATCAATCGAATTTATTCAGCATACCGAATTGCTCGACCGTTGCAGATTTCGGTCGATCGAAGAATTTCGACGTACCAAATCTTCTGTCAGTTGGTAAAAGATTTTCTAGTCGTTAGACACAATTAGAGCTAAGCTTAACACTATAAATCATGGTTTAACGACACCTTAGAAGACACTGAAAGCATTTATAGTTATCATACTACTAGTGTTGCAAGTCTTAAGCTAAATTCCCATCCTTTGCATCCTCCCTAGCCATCTTAAGCTTCCTTTCTAACTTCATCAAGCTTGGCAAGTGTTGGGAGATCATAAGAGTATTGTAAAAGCTACTGTTGTAATCAAGTTGAGTTGAGTTCTTCTTCGGGTTGGAGAAGGATCGCTGGTTGTGGCACAAGTAAGGTAATTATTACTTGTAAAGTTTTGATATTAAGTAAAGGGGAAAATCTCAAGTGGGGAACTTGAGGAGTGGACTAGGCTAGGGTTGGTTGAACCACTATAAATCGCTGAGCACTTTCTTTTGTTATTTATTCTTCATTGTGTGATTACATCTTCCTTTTATTATAATTTGTTTGAGGAAAATTAAAATTGAACTATAAGTTAAAAATTCTCTATTTACCCCCTCTAGAGAAGTCTAAGTATCCTACAATTTGTATTAGAGTGGGTTATTTAGATATAGACTAATCGTGTACTAGATGGCTTCATCATCATCCCATAATATTGTAGAAGGTCAAAGCATAAATAGGCCTCCTTTTTTTAATGGAGTAAATTATAGCTATTGGAAGTATAGAATGATAATCTATATAAAATCTATTAATTTTGAATTATGGGATATAGTTATAAATGGATTCACCTTGAGTTCCAAATCTTATAGAGAATGGAGCAATGAAGAAAAAAACTTAGCTCAACTAGATGTAAAAGGATTGAATATTTTATTTTGTGCAGTGAATCAAGAACAATTCAATAGAATTTCAAATTGTAAATCCTCTCATGAGGCATGGCATGTCTTACAAGTCGCCCATGAAAGAACCAATCAAGTAAAAGAAACTAAAATAAACATGTTAATACACAAATATGGATTGTTCAAAATGAAACCATTGGAGAAATGTTCACTAGATTCAATGAAATTACCAACACCCTACAATCTCTAGGTAAGGAATTTTCTCAAAGTGAGCTCGTAAGGAAAATCCTTCAGTCTCTTACTCCCGATAGGGAATAGAAGACCACCGCCATTGAGGAGGCTAATGATCTCTCTAACTACTCATTTGAGGATCTAATTGGTAACCTCACCTCTTATGAAGTTCAAATGAAAGAAAAAGAAAATGAAAAATCACATAACAAAAAATCAATAGCCTTAAAAAACACCACTGATTCGGAAGAATCTAATAGTGAAGATGATGAAGATGTGGCTATGTTAACTAGAAAATGTAAAAAGTTTATAAAATGAGGAAAATTTCAAAAGAAAAGAAACAATATTGAAACACTCCTTTGCTTCAAATGTAACAAACATGGTCATATTAAAAAGGATTATCCCTTAAAACTAAAACATTTAAAAAGGATAAAAAGAACAAAAAGAAGGCTCTTCAAGCTACTTGGGATGAAAGTGACTCATCCTTAGACGAAGAATCTTCTTCAGATGGGGAAAGAGCAAACATGTGCTTCATGGCTCTAGATGAAGCATATGGCTTATCCCAAACTAATGAAGAATGTTCCATGGATGAACTAATTGAAGGATTCAATGAACTATACCAAAAATACAAGATTTTGAAATCCAAATACAAAGAATCAAATTAGACTATCACCTCACTCATTAGTCAAAATGAATCATTAATAAATGAAGGAAAGATACTTCTTGATGAGAATCAAAAACTAGAAAATAAAAATATTGAATTGAATATGGAAATTGACCACATGAATATAAAATTAAGAATCTAGAAAATGACATCACATCATTAAAAGATAAGAGCAATGATTTACTAACAACGGTTACAAAATTCACTATGGGAAAGGAGAATTTAGATAAAATCCTCTCTTGCCAAAAACCATTCTTAAATAAACATGGAATTGACTTTTCTAAGTTTCAAGAACATCCATATGAAATTGGTTTTGTAAGAGCAATTTCAAATGAAAAGTATAGTTTTATGGTAAAGAAACAACTAAGGAGGACGCCAAAAGGGAATTATTGGGTTCAAAAAACTAACAAACCTAGACCGAAAAGGGAATTATTGGGTACCAAAGTCATCTCTTCCTTCTTGTATTGCAGGATGAAATCCAAATGGATCCATCACAATGGATGCTCAAGGCGTATGATTGGAGAAATTGATCTACTATGCTCATATACCGCCAAGGAAGATGAATCGGTAACATTTGGAGACAATGCAAAAGGAAAAATTGTCGGAATCTGCCATGTCGGTAATTCTGATAACCCTTCTATTTAAAATGTCTTGCTTGTAGATGGATTAAAACACAATCTCTTAAGTATTAGTCAATTATGTGATAAAGGATATAAAGTTATCCTTGAAAAAAAAGAATGTCTAATAATTGATTCTACTACTAGTAAAGTATTATTTGTTTGATTTAGGAAAAATAACGTATATAAAATAAATGTATCCTATGAATCTAAGTTATGCCTTGCATCTACAAATGATGATAAATGGCTTTGGCTTAGACGGCTTGGTCATGCTAGCATGAGTCAATTATCTAAAATTTCTAAAAATGAAAGTGTTATTGGTTTACCAAAATTAGATTTTTGAAAAGACAAACTATGTGATGCATGCTAATTTGGAAAACAATCTAAAACCTCATTTAAGACTAAAGATTGTATTTCCACTACTAAACCACTTAAACCCATCCACATGGATTTATTTGGCCCTAGTAGGACATTAAGTTTTGGTGGGAAAAGATATGCATTTGTACTAGTAGATATTTTTTGAGATTCACTGTAACACCCGTAAAATTCATTTTGTAATTATTTACATTTTATGAATTTTATTCCTAGACGAGTGTTACGGTTTCGAGGCCGTTGTGTAGTTCTATGCTTTTGGGCTTGGGCCTCGTGGGCTGGTTTCTATTTGCATGTCCTTGCGTGTGGTTGGCACTGTGCAGTGTGGCATTGTGTTTGTGGGGCCCAGGTGTTGGTCCGTGTGGGGCCTAGGTGTGGGGTCCCTGTGGGGCCCGCATGTGTGGGATGGTGGTTGAGGCTTGCAGTTGGCCTCGTTGGTGGTGACTGGCGGTTGGCTGCTCGTGCGGTGTGCCGGTGGCTGAGACACGCAGGTGGGCATGTTTTCAGCTACTGTAGGCGCAGGCTTTATAAGCCGCACCGCACATCTCCTCGCCACCCATCACCGTCTCCTCCTTCCTTCTTCTTTCTTTCCCATCCCCCTCAGCAGTGCTACTCCTCCTCCTCCACCTTCTTTCCCTTTCTCCTCACTTCTCCTTCTCCTTCCTTCTCCTTCCTTCTCCTTCCCCTTCTTCCTTTCCACTCGTCACCCCTACCTCCACTGTTTTCCCCCTGCATCGTGCGCGTGTCGAGAGAGAGGAAGAGGTCGAGGGAGTAAAGCGGAGGGCTGTGGTTGCTCTTGGTGGTGCACGGAGCTCACGTGGTGTGCCCTGTGGCTGTGGTTGCGCCGGAGTCGGTCGGAGATTGCCTGAGGCGTTTCCAGGTACGCATCTCCATTTCGAGTAATAGAGAGCATGAAAATGGTAGAAAATGCTAGGATTTCATGAGATCTAGGTAAGTTTAACTTCCTAGAATTTATTGTGATTTATTGTGTATTTATGGAGCATTTATTGGCATTTATGGCGAATGGTGTGTTTTGGGTCCTTTTGACCCTTCTGTCTTCCCGATTTTATATCTTGATGCATGGTGAATGGATTTTGGTTTTGTTTGTTGGGTTTTGGAGTAGACTCGAGGGTCTACACCATATGTTTTATGCAAGATTTTTGGTGTTTGTTTAAATGGTCCGATCGGAGGTCTTAGTTGGGGTGATTTCGGACAATGGGGTTTGTGTTGTTTTTTGGTTTCGCAGAATTAGGCATACCGAATTAGGGGATTTCGGCATACCGATTCCACTCAGCATACCATTTTTCTGTTAGGTTTCGGTCCTTTGGTTGAGTTTCGGTCATCCATTTTTGGATGGTATACCGAATGTGGCTTGAGTGTTAACTATTGACCTGATTCGGTCGACCGATCCAGATCGGCCTACTAGACCTGGGGTCTTTGGCATACCGAACTTGATTTTGGCATGCCGATTCTGGGCCCAAATGAGTTTGCAAATGTCTTTTTGGATGCCGTGTTTTGTCCCTATGAGATGGGATTGTGGGCCATCAGTGGTGGTCCCTTGGGACACCTGATGCGCCGTTTTGCCAAGGTTTTGGAAGAGTTTTCAAAAGATATGAAAATGGTTTGAAAAATGGATTTCAAGGAAATGGTTGGCCAGGTTTGGAAAATGATTTCCTGGTTTTCTGTGTGTGGGTCGAGGTAGCGTGGGACCGTGTCGTAGGGACCAGGCAATGTGACGACATTCTCGGGTGGTCGGGCGCGATGTCCCCTGTTGAGGTCGAGGGCCAAGATACTTGAGGCTGAGGGGCGTCATGTCCTGGAGGTATGAGACTCCTTGACTGTCGTCTCGAGGCTAGGGTTGTGGTCCGTGGGTTGAGGTGTCTTGTGGCATGACGGGGAGGTATGATACTCCTGCTGTCGCTGTGAGCACTGAGGCTTGGGTGTTGTTGGGTGTGGAGGTATGACACTCCCTCCTGTGCACCGTGTGTGGAGGACGCCGTGAGGAGGCGTACCCTGTGGTGGCCAGTGCGGGTGGGACACGTGCCC
>JAMKQA010017714.1:0-32153 GCA_024699735.1 Posidonia australis | reverse complement strand
AAGTTTCATTTGAACATAGCATGAAGTAGCAAATGAAACTTATATTTTGATGATCGTTTGGGCACATTGTGGTAACTTTTTGTATTAGTGCACAAGTCACTTTTTGTATTGGTACACATTGTGGTAACTTTTTGTATTGTTGCACAAGTTACTTTTTGTATTAGTACACATTGCGGTAACTATTATTATTGGTGTACAAGTCACTTTATGTATTGATACACATTGTGGTAAATTTTTATCTGTGTTTATCTTTTTGGCAATTACAAACTCAAATCATTGCATGTGTTTTTTATTTATTATGGTTGTCTTATATAATGAATGATATTACAGGTACTGCTTTTCTTTCAATGGAATCAAACGAGAATGTTAGATTCTTGTTGTGTTGCATGGAGGAGGAGGAGGAAATACAAAGAAAAAAAAGATTTATATTGCATTCAATGTCAAATATTATTTTTGGTGCAGCAAGTATTCTTAATAATAGTTTAATAGCAACAGATCGAATTTATAGTAAAGAAGGGCAAGATTATGTAAGAAGATTATTAGATCCTTCATTACCAAATCAAGCTTATAATTATAGGAAAATTTATCGAATGAATCAACATGTTTTTTTAAAGTTTTGCAACTTACTAAGGACTGAAGGAGTGATAAAAGATGGTAAAAACATTACAGTGAAAGAGCAACTCGCAATGTTCCTTGTCACAGTTGGACAAAATCAGAGATACGGTGTAACAAGAGAACGATTTCGTCGTTTTGCTTGGACTGTCAGTATTTATTTCAATCAGATGCTTAATGCTATATTACAATTGAGTGATAAACTTCTGGTTGATCCCGCACCATCTGTTCCTAGTAGAATCCGCAATGATCCTAATGTTTTCCTATATTTTAAGGTAATGTTTTGTTTTAATGTTTTTGTTATACTTTGGGATAATTCATTGTATTATATATTTTTTTTGACTACGAAATTTACAGGATTGTATTGGTGCTATCGATGGCACGTATGTTAAAGCAACAATTCTTGGAGAAGAAAATGCAAGGTTCATGAATAGAAAAGGTGATCTCGCACAAAATGTTATGGCAGTATGTAATTTTGACATGGAATTTATTTATGTTCTTAGTAGATGGGAAGGATCAGCAGCTGATGCTCGTGTCCTTCAAGATGCAGTAACTCGGCCAAATGGTTTTCAAGTTCCTCCAGGTAATTTTAATCATGTTACGTGTTTGATATATAAACAATAATCACTAATATTGAATTTTTTCAGGCAAATTTTATTTGGTAGATGCAGGCTATCCAAATCGACCTGAATTTATATGTTTAGATATCACTTGAGTGAGTATGATGCTGATCGGTTACCAACTAATGCTGTAGAGAACTTTAATTATATGCATTCTCAATTAAAGACTGTAAACATCGTTTCGCTATTCTTCGAGGTTACATACCATTCCTTTTTGAAACACAAGCTAAGATTGTTTTAGCATGTTTTTTGCTTCATAATTTTATTCATAAAGCGGATCGTGAAGATTTACTTGAAGATTTTAAAGATGAATTAGAAGAAATTTTGGAAGCCAATCTTCCAGAAGTTGTTCAAGAGTTGGACGAGGAAGAAGAAATATATAATGGTATTGGATTAACTCAAGAACAAAAAAAAGAAAAAGCAGATCAAATACGTGAAAATATCATGAACTCTATGTGGCATGGTTGATTATTGTAATTCATTTCTAAGAATTTGTAATGTTATTTGAACTTTTGTATGACTCAAATTTATATTTTGAGAGATATTTGATTGAGTTTTAAGTTAACAATTATGAAATTATCAATGTCTGCTTTCCTTTGAAATCTGTTGATAAGCACAAACACCTATATTCTAGTTTCCTTTGTTTTCCTGAATAGGCACAAACAGCAGGAAATTTAGTCAATAAGAAATCAGTTTCTCTTACTTTCCATTTCTTGGTAAATCCTGTTGACTCTGGAATTCTATTTCCTGTCAAATTTTACGCACACACAGGCCCTAAGACGTGTGTGACATGAATTTACACATCCGTGAGTTCTTTTTGCTTGTTCATTACTGTACTCGTATACATCCATGAGTCTTTTCTACTCACCCATGCATTCAATTTCCAATGTGGCACGCAATTTGCATACACTAACCAACCATCTTCTTTTCTTCCTTAAGACGAATGACAACATGTGGATTAATTGGTAACAACTAACCAACTTTAAGGAGAAAATAAAAGAGTTCAATTACGAGTTCATTTTGATTCATCATTAAAAAAAAGCTAAAGTAAGAGTTCCACTAGTTTTTATGCATTTTTATTGGTTTAATTGCTTCCTACTCTCTGAAATTTCTTGCGCTTGAGGGTACGTTCTTTAGTAGCAAAAACGTGAGTTTGTAAAATAATCCTGCCTAAACTCGTTCATATCAGAAAGATAGGTCTAAAGTACTAAGATCCAGTATCAGAAAATAGAAAAAGGAATAAAAAAAGCTCAAGTGTCCCAGTTGCATTACATGCATGGAGCATTTGTATTATTAATTAATAATTAGGAAGGTACAACCATCAAATAATTGACATGTACGGTTTAGCACAGGCTAGTTTGGCATGCAGTCGCTGGTGTGGAGGAAGCAGTCTATTTCTTATTGTAGAATATGTTGTGCTGTTAATTCATGGATGATATATAATTCATTTCTTTCAATAATCATGTCCATTTTCTTTAGTAAAAAATAAGAAAGAATCATTATAGGAACTAGGAACCAAATAAATGAGAATCTTTGCTTGTTGAGTTTATTTTATTTCATTGTCATCGATGTATTGTCACTCCTGTCTCCATATGTATAATTATAAATCACATCCTCTCTTGGCCTCTACAGTGCTGCTTGCTGGTTCTAAGTTAGTGTGTGGTTGAAGGTATTGAGTTATGGAGTTGGTATATAATCTATGTGTCTCAATGAGCTTTGTGCGAGTCTACGAACAAAAGAAAGTACAATTAGAGGAACTTGATTGACAACACCAACTGTGATGCTCTGACTCTCAAGTCAACGAAGGGAAATCATGTTTAGAGTGATACATGAATCTTGAAAAAAGATCTAAGTCTTTGCTACTATATTCTGTGTGATGTATTTATACCTAAGAGTGATAGTAGAAAGCTGTTGTGGAGTCGTCCACTAGCTAGAATGTTTTAGACACGTGTTGAGCTCTTACGAGAGAGCTATACGTAGTAAGGTGTGCTTTACGAAGTGCAGTGATGATTGTTGGTTGTTGTAGGTGTATCAGGGGACTGTATTGGATGTGGCAAGCAACTCTATTAGGTGTGTTAAGCGACGTAGCATGTAGGAGTTGCCTTTCGTCAAGTGCGCATGGTGCCTTAGCATGTATGGGGAACTATGCGGGTTTATAACATGCCTGTGTGCCCATGTGTTGTTTCCTGAGAAGTGTTTGATACTAAGGCTTCTCTAAAGGAGGGTGAATAGAGAATCTTTGATTTTTGTTAAGTTTTAACTTTGATATGCAAATTTAAGAAGATAAAAATCAATCATATAAACATTCAACCACAAGTACTCAGAGAATTTATAGTGGTTCAGCAAGCCCCGGCTTAGTCCACTCCTCAAGTTCCCCACTTGAGACTTAACCCTTTATTCAATAACTAGAAATTTACAAGCAACTAATTTACCTTGCTTGTTGCCTCAAATAACAATTTCCTTCTCCTTCCTGGAGAATAACTCAAAGCACTTTGATGGTGAGAGTGACCCTTGCACAACTTGTGATCTACCCCTTGCTTGGCAAGCTTTGTCAGAATGGGAGTTGAAGCTCAATGTGACTTGAAGCGAAGTATGAATGGAATTTTGACTCACTCACTTGAAGCATTAGAAACATGACAGCTCAATAAAAATCAGTGGTTTGTGAGGTGCATATGGACCTTAATTTATAGTGTTAAGCTTGCCTCTAAGTGTGACTAATGACTAGTAAATCTTTTGCTTACTGACATAAGATTCGGTACGCCGAAATTCAATCGGTCGACCGAAATATGTAACGGTCGGGTTAATTCAGTATTCCGAAATTTTTCGGTGTGCCGATTTTGCTTTCAGCTTCTTTTGTTCCTTGAATTCCGGTGTGCCGTCTGATGTGTCGTTTTCTCCTGATTCGGTATTTCGAAAATATTCGGTATGCCGTTTCTGCTTTCAGCTTCCTTTGTTCTTTTGAATTTCGGTATACCGTCTGATGTTCCGTTATCTCCTGATTCGGTATTCCGAAAATATTCGGTATGCCGATTTACATGTGACTTTAAACTTACATATCCTTTCTCCCCTTATACATCAGTGCATTGTTTTTATATCTCATGAATATAAATATGTGATTTTACATCTCATAACACTTACATATATTATTTTACAATTTAGTGTTTGCTTTCTTCATATGACCTTTTATAGCCTCCTGTGCTTAAACACAACAAAATTGATATCATCAAAATAAATGTAAGATTTTTCAACAATCTCCCCCTCTTTGATAATGACAAAACAAAAAGCTCCCCCTATCAATAGGCATGTATTTAAGTATACCATGTATAACTATATGAAAACAATCATATAATTCATCAGATATGCATTTGGATATCTTAGGAGAATTATAAAAAGATAAGATAAAAAACAATGGTATGGTCTCCCCCTTTTTGTCATAATCAAAAAGATCCACACAAAACATTAAAAGAGATACAAAAAGATCACGATTAAAACTTGGTCTTAAAAAAAATGTATCAAGTGCGATACAAATATTTGCACAAACACTCAAGACGCAAAAGGCGAGTCTTTTTGAAAATATTCTTGCATATCGGCATGATATTCCTCAAGTTGCTCTTGGTAAGCTTCTAACTTAGTGTGAGTGATTTTGGTGGATTCCTCAAATCGAGTGAGAATGAGATCCATTTTCGCTTGGTTTTCTTCATGTTGTTGCAACTGGCGAAGCTTGATATCATTGATTTGTTGATGGAGCATGTCAATCTTCTTGGTGACAGAGTCATCATCGTCCTCAGTAGAGCTTTCAGAGGCTTTTTCGACGTGCGGAGCAGAAGAGGTCGATGGTAGAATGCTTTTGGGAACCTTGGACCTTTCAATGGCTTGTTCTATTTTTTCTATGGCCGACATTTCTAAGGGTTTTGTCTTGACAACCATACTAGATTCATTGTCAAAAGGAACGTCAAAGTATTCAAATAGATAGGTAAGGAGAGAGCCAAGAATAACTTGGTTTTGACATGGGTCATGCAATGAACAATGACTCGAGCCCAATTAACTTGGATTTTCTTGGTGATGGCATAAACGGCCTTACACGTGAGTTCACTAAGTTCATCAAAATGTCCTTTCTTTTGAACAATATTGGCCGCAATAATGTAGGCAATAAGGCGGTATTGTTTGGTTAGCTGATTGATCTTGGTAGGTCTAAATGTGCTCCTAGTGTTTTGCGAAATAGCCCTATTGATATCCAAGTAAGACCAATTTAGGTCATAGATTGATAAGGTGATATCTACCCTAGACGAAGGAATTTTTAATAATTGACCTATGAGGACATTATCAAAAGTAAAATCTATGCCAACTAAGTAGGATTGAATTAAATCATGTGAAATGGTCATATTGGCATAAAACTCGGATATAAGTTGAGGATAATAAAACCTATCAGCTATGGATCCTAAGAATGGAACAAGCATTTGAAAAGAGAATAAGGCCTTAATAGTTCTAAGTTCGGGAAAGATTACCCTTCTCTCGGTCAAAACTTCTCGATTTGCAAAGCGTGCTTGGTGTGCACGTTGAGCTTCCTCATTGGCAAATCGAAAAGAGGGCTCGCTGGTGGGTGGAGGAGACTCTGCTTGCTTGCGTTTGGGACGGCTAGCGATTTGCTTCTTGGGGGCCATGACGTGAGAGCACCGGAGGGGAGTGGAGAGCACGGAGGAGAGAGATCAGAGAGCGCTTTGCCGTGGTTTTGGAAGAATTTTCAAAAGATATGAAAATGATTTTGGAAATGGATTTCAAGGAAACAGTTGGCCCGTTTTGGAAAATGTTTTCCTGATTTTCTGTGTGCGGACTGAGATAGTTTGGGACCGTGTCGTCGGGACCCGGGAATGTGACGACATTCTTGGGTGGTCGGACACGACTCCCTGGTTGAGGTCGAGGGCCGAGATACCGGATGCTGAGGGCATTAGGTCCTTTGGTATGAGACTCCTTGATTGTTGTCTCAAGGCTAGGGTTGTGGTCCGCGGGTTGAGGTGTCTTGTGGCATGACGGGGAGGTATGATATTCCTGCTGTCGCTGTGAGCACTGAGACTCGGGTGTCGTTGGGTGTGGAGGTATGACACTCCCGCCTGAGCACCATGTGTGGAGGACGCCATGAAGAGGCATACCCTGTGGTGGTCAGTGCGGGTGGGACACGTGCCCCAAGCTGGTAGCATCCTGAGAGACAGGATAGCCTTCCTAGGGAGGGGTTGGCTTTGTGAGGGTTCTCCAGGTGGGAGAATCATGAGACGACGCTGCTCCTACACAGGATGGCACGTCGTGGCAGTGTAGATGCCGTTGATTGCTCTTCGACGAACTGCTTGTTGCCAGATTTAGGTTGCCTAGCGCAAGCTTCCTGACTCACTGTGTGTGGCTTTGGCCATTGAGGGCCTTTGCTTGTGGCTTTGGGCTAGTAGAGCCCTAGTTGTGGTTTTGGCCAGTGTGGGCCTGGATTGTGAGGTTTTTGAGAAAATCGTTTGCGAAATGAATTTAAAAGGAAAATTGATTATAGTTTTGTTTTCTGCGGTTTTCGTGGGGTGCGTACTGGGTGACTTCTGTCACTCATGCGTTTTTCCTCTTGTTTTTGTTTGCAGGTGTAGGTATGCAAAGGGCTAGTATAGTGCATATAGTCTAGAGTCTCCTAGTCTCACACACAGGTTCTTGGTAGTTAGATATATACTATTTGGCTTTAGTTTTCCCGTAATTTAATTTGTTTTAAATTACTGTGGAAAATGTGGGGCGTGATAGTTTTATTCCACTCATTGCCCTCAAGCCTCTAGGAGTCTCAAATTGCTACACCGTGGCCTTCAAAGCCTCCTTCTTCCATGACGCCATCGTCGGGGATGCATCGACGGCGCGGGGGACGGGAGGAGGATTCCAGCCATCGCAATTGGATCTCCTTCCCTCCTTCTCTAGCTTCCTGTAGGACCTGATGATTGATCAGGCATTGGGATGCCCTTTTAGACGGTCGTCGACGGCAGGACTCCATCGCCGGCGGCAACCGTATGCTTTCTTTAAAAAAAAATAAAAAAAATAGTTTTTCTTTTAAAAACAACTTTTGATACTTTTGTTTTCTTACAAATAGGTCCTTTTTTCTTACATTTAGGCCCCTACACAGATTTTTTAATCATTTTAATAATGTTTGCTTTGAAATATTGCAATGTGACCCTTTTACCTTCTTGTTAATGTTTTTCAAGATTGAATTTTGATAAAAACCCCCAGAGTTACTTTTCATACATTTTAAGTCTAGAATTTTGCATAAAAAATCCTGAGCTTTACTGAAAAAGTTCTGAATGCATGCTTTTCTGTCAAAATTGCAAATTAAACCCTGGATATTTTAATATTTTCTTAGATGTGTTCAAGAATTGCATTTTAGCCCCTGAATTTCACTAATTTCACACAGAATGCATATTCTTTAGGGAGAAATTGCACAGTAGTCCCTGAACTTCCTGAATTTCAAACTTAAGACCATTTTCTTGCACATTTAACCCTGAGTTTCTTCAGAATTGCATTAAATACTTGTTTTACTAGCAAAATTGCATGTTGAACCCTAGGAATCATGATTTTGACAAAAAATGCACAGTTTTGCACATTTGACCCTAGATTTCTTCAAAATTACATAAAATGTGTTTTCCTATGTATTTTTGATGGTTTAGCCTCAGAATTTCAGTTTTCATTTAGAATTTGTAAATTTTGCACAAATGCCGTTGGAATTTACACTTATTACTCACACATGCATTTTGTACATTTTGTTGCTATTTTTCATGCATATTTTCTCATGTTTTCTTTCTTGCATTATGCACACACTTCCGACTTGTTTCAAACTCAATTTACACATTGTTTCTTGGATTTCTTTTGACTTTTACGATTTTGATTTGATTTGACTTTCCATCGTCCAAGCGCGTACATTAACAGGCTTGATAATGCCAACATTGACTCAAAAGAGGATTATTTTCCCTAATTTGATTTTCTCAGATTTCTTCAAGTTTCTGCTGATTTGCATGATGCTTTCCGAGTATTCTCGATTTTCACAATTTTCCTCATCGCCTAAGGACGTACAGTAAAGTGGCATTATCAATGCCTACATTTGTCCCTCGGATTATCATTTTTTATTTTTTTCTTCTTCATTTCTATGATTTGGCATGTTTTCCAGTCATATTTAACATGTGCACTTAGAATAGGCAAGCATACACATAATAGACCATTAGTAAGCAGGAAACCTAGAAAGATCTATTTCTTCGGGTGCATGGGGGTGCCTAACCCATTCCCCATGCGTAACAAGAATCCTTACCCTTTCTTTGGCCTGCATTGATTTGTGCACTACATCCATTAGGCACGGAGCATGCATATGTTTTCTTCGCCTTGGTTTCTTTTGGATTTTTTCCTTTGTAATTGTTTTCCTCGTCTTTCCATTAAAAGGCTAGGTGGCGACTCCTTTCTTTATCTTTTCTTATCTTTCCTTGGTATTTTCGAGCCTAGTCTTCTTCTCTGGATTCACCATCTTCGCCGTGACCGTATCAGAACTTCTCGTGTGCTTCCAGACACCTAGGAGAGTCGTGCAGGGTTCCACCGACATGGTCACACATGGGTTCGGTTTTTTAGGGACTATGGAGATGGCATCGGGTGTGGGTCGAAGGAGGCTGGGTTTGGACGTGGTTATTGGGTTTGTGTGGACTGTTGGAGTGAAGGGAGACGTATGCATGCAAAAACGAGGGAGGGAGATCGCCGTTCACGCCTGAAGATTGGTGGTCTCACGTGGATGGCAACCCATTACTAGAAAACACAAAAAACAGAGACAAAATAGCGAGGAAACCTTCGAATATACACTGATATATGATAAAACATGCAAATAATGAGCATATATACGAGTTCTATAAGGATAGAAGGCTATACCTATGTGGTGGATAGTTTTCAACATCCTCCGACGATGGCGACAGCGTAGAGGAGGATTTGGGCTACAATGGATGCCTTCTTCTCCCTCTCTCTCACGTGGAGGCTAGGGCTTTTTTGGTGTTTCTCTTCTCTTTCTCTTTGGGTTTCCTTCTCTCTCACCTTTTCTCTTTCTCTCTCTCTATCTCTTATGTGCCTCCCTCTCTTCTCCCAAGCACCAAAGTTCTCAAGCTCTCCTCCTTCCAGTCTCTCATGTGGGTAGTCTTATATAGGGTTAGGGTTTGCATGTGGGACGTAGGATGTAAGGCTCTCGAACGAACGGTGAGGATGGATTTGCATGGGCTTAGGGTTTAGGTTGGGCTTGTGGGCCAATTGTTTTGGTCTTATTTTATTTAATTTTTTAGGTTTATACTTTTATTTGCTATTTTAGGATTTTTAGGTTTGGTTTAGGTTTGGATCTTATTCTTTTCAGGTTTGATTTATTCTTTTAGGCTTGATGGACTTAGTTTTGTTTTTGGGTTATTTATGTTTTTAGGTTTAGGTTTCATTTTATTCTTTTAGGTTCAGTTTTAGTTTATTTTATCTTTTTAGGTTTAGGTTTTATTTTATTCTTTTAGGTTCACTTTTTGTTTATTTTATCTTTTTAGGTTTAGGTTTTATTTTATTCTTTTAGGTTTGTTTTAGTTTTATTTTGAGATTTACATTTAGGTTTAACTTAGGATTTAGTTTATTTTTTTTTAGGTTTACTTTTGGGCTTGGTTTTAGTCTAGTTTGGGTTTAGGTTTATGTTTGGGCCTGTGGTGTTTGGATTGGGCTTCAAGACAGGTTTTGGTTGTTTTTGGGTTTAAAGGGTCAAGTTGGATCCACCGCAGCCAGAACATGTTCTGGGAGGTCTGCCACCAAGTGACTGCAAAATCTGGGTGTCTATTGATACCCCTCCTTGAACGAGGTCGAGGAAACTGAGACTGATGCTCAGGGTTGACAAATCACCCCACCAAAGTCTACAAGAGGGTGATATTACTGTGGGGCCGTGGGCCATTTATTCGGCAGATGCACCAAAAATCATGACTCGGGGCCCACGCATGATGCTAATGCTAGGGTTGACTCTAATGCAAGGAAATGGGGAATGCATGATGCAATGTTGTATGAAAACAAGCGACGAGTTAGCAACCCACCTTTTGATGGAGGGGAACATGATGAATTACTTGACTCGCACCAAGAGAGGCCCAGGCAAAATCATCGAGCCTGCCGCATGACAAAGGCATGATAGATTGATGGCTTATCAGTTAGACAATTTAGGATATCAACCCGAAGAACAAGGGAGACATGGCAAGATATCGGACTTGCCAACCATGGTTAGACTAATGACGGGTGTCAACCGGACAGTTTGGGTTGTCGGCCCAAAGACAGGGACATTAGGCAAGGCTGTCGAGCCTACCAACCAAGGGATGGGGTGTGATTAGTTGATGGATCCATCGGCCAGACAATTCAGGTTGTCAACATAAAGGGGGCATGGTAAGTTGACGGACCTACTGATCGAATAGTTTAGGTTATCAGCCTAAGTGATAGTTTAGGTTATCAGCCTCAAAGGTAGTTCAGGTTATCAACCTCAATGACAGTTTAGGCTGTCAGCCTCAGTGGTAGTTTACGTTACCAGCCACAGTGATAGTTTAGGTTATCAGCCTTAATGGCAGGTTAGGTTACCGACCTCGGTGACAGTTTAGGTTGTCAGCCTTAATGGCAATCTAGGTTACCGACCTCGCAAAGAAAGGGGAGAGCTAACAAGTTATTGGACTTGCCAGGCCGACAAAGAAAGGGGAGAGTTGACAAGTTATCGGACTTGCCGGGCCGACAAAGAATGGGGAGAGCTAACAAGTTATTGGACTTATCGGGTTGACAAAGAAAGGAAGGAGCTGATAAGTTATCGGACTTGCCGAGCTGACAAAGAAAGAGGAGAGATGACAAGTTATTGAACTTGCCGAGTCGACAAAGAAAAGGGAGAACTGACAAGTTATCGGACTTACTAGGCCGACAAAGAAAGGGGAGAGTTGACAAGTTATTGGACTTATTGGGCCGACAAAGAAAGGGGAGAGCTGATAAGTTATCAGACTTGCCGAGCCTTCAAAGAAATGGGAGATTGATAAGAGCGACTACTGTGGCCGATCTAGCTCTAACTTTCTGGAGACCTATGCTGTCTTTGGCATGGTAGTGGCAGATCTGTAATCTTCTACCTAAGAGTACTGAATTCTATCTATAGCTGATCCTGCTGCAATGAGTGGTCTTAAAGACCCTCACAAGGTGTTTGGGGCTCTTTGGTAGGCAAATGAAGCTTAAAAATTCTTTTGACACAAAGATAAAGGCATAATTGTAATTTTTCCAGTAGGGGAGGAATCTGCTGTGGGCTAGCCAGAGGGCAATTGACATGCCCCTAGTTCAAGGTGACAAGCTGAAGGGACCAGACCTAGAGAATGTCTGATAGGTTCCTGGTTGAAATACTATCCTGGTGACATCCGAACAAGAGCAGTTGACATGTCCCTGGTTGAACGTGGGAGGCTCCAACCATAAGGCAACTAACATGCCCCTGGTTGAAGGGCGTGTGAATCCTTGCAAAGTCGAATGCAAAAGAGATGACTAACTATGCATGTGTATGCATGCTGATGCTTTTCTTATTTCTTATTTGCCCTCAGTGCTAGGAAAGCTTTCAATGTTTGTCGTGAAGGAGGGGTTTGTTCTCGACTCACTGATCCCTACTTGAATGTCCCCATTTGTTAGTGGCGCTCTAGTATAGGCAATGTAGTGGTTAAGTGGTGGTGTAGGGGAATAATGCTCCATTCCAAACCTGCTTTGGGTCTTACACCTACTCCTTTCATAATGCTCTTTTCTTTTACTCCCTCATAGGCTTGTAGGCTCACTCTACCCTTTGCTTGGGGGTAATGGATATCTAGGTGCTGGCTGAGGCCGCTTGATTTTGAGGAGAAGGGGTGGCTAGTCCATTTTAGTTGTGTGGCTCTCTAGATATGTACTGCAACTCCTCCCCAAGGTATGTGGCGAAGGTAGAGCTACTCTACTTGTCTCTCTCCTTAGAGCTAGCTTCTTTCTGCGTCTTCTGTCTTCCAATTTCTTTTGTTTCCTTTACGCATATATGTCTTTTTTTGCTTACCCTCTCATTCTCGCCTTAACATTTTATCTCCCTCTAGAGGTGTAGGTCCTTTAGGGGGTTTGGGTACTTTGCATTGTCTCTGATGGATGGTGGATCCCGCACTTGTATAGAAAACTCAAGTAGTGTCGACTGAGGAGAACAACCCTTTCCTAGGCAAGCTAGCTCTCCATGGTTTTCATCACTGGGTTATGATTATGTTAATGCTAGAGATGCTTATGCTTGTGCATGCGTTTATTTGTTGTAATGCAAAGGATTAATGCGAAAACAAAACATAGATGCAAATGTAATGTAGAATGCATGAATGTCGGGACTAATGCATAAGTGTGCAGAGTGCATGGCGATGCGTGCACTGGTGGTGGCTGACGACTTTGCAAGGCAAGGATACGACTCCCTGTCACTGGTAGTATTTCTTCAAGTAGCATGCATTGACCCGCTCCGATTATTCTATATGGTCCATGTCCTCTAGGATTGCTGCACCCTCAGAGTAGATTCTCTTGATGACATGTGGTCCATGCCAGTTGGGCCTAAATTTTCCACGAGCGTCAGGGAGGTGAATTGCTCGCAATACTAAGTCACCTAATGCAAAGCTCCTAGGTTGGACCTTCTTCTGGTAGGACCTCGCCATTCTCCTCTAATAGCATTGAGCAAGATACATGGCCTATTGTCTGTGCTCATCTATGAGGTTCAACTAGGCATAGCATTCTTCTACCCATTCTGCTTCGTTGAGCTCAGCTTCTTTAAGGATTCTTAGTGATGAGATCTTTACCTTTATGGGGTGAACTACCTCCCTGCCGTACACCAGTGAGTATGGTATTGCTCTTGTGGAAGTTTGAATTGACATTCTGTACGCCCACAGTGTGTAGGGGAGCTTCTCATGCCAATCTTTATGAGTCATCGCCATCTTTTTCAAGATCTTGGTGAGATTTTTATTGGCAGACTCGATTGCACCATTCATCTGTGGCCGGTAAGGGGAAGATCTATGATGCTTAATCTTGAAACTCTATAAGTAGTCCTCGATCCTTTTGGTAATAAAATTCTTTCCATTGTCTGAGATGATGGCCTGTGGGACTCCATACAGTGCTACGATGTTATTTTTGATAAACTTTTCCGTTGCTGTAGTAGTGATGGTCTTGTAGGGGGCTACTTCTATCCACTTCGTGAAGTAGTCAATCACTACCAGTATGTAACGATGACTGTTGGAGGTTGACGGGTGTATGGCTCCAATGGCGTCTATCCCTCAAGTGGAGAAGGGCCATGGTGAGGACATGTTGTACAGTTACTGTAAAGGAGCGTGAATGAAGTTCCAATGGATTTGGCAGTTGTGGCATCTGCACACGAATTGGCAATAGTCAGCTTCCATGGTTGACTAGAAGTAGCCTTGTAGTATGATCTTCTTGGCTAAAAGAACCCTGTTCATGTGCGGACTGCAAGTTCCTGCATGGATTTAAAGCGTCAAGGTGTTAGCCTCCTTCTTAGCTACACGTCGCAAGAGCATCTGGTTGTAGGATCTTCTGTATAGGCGCCTAGCTCCTAGAATGTATTTCGACACCAATCATGCCATGGTTTTCTTTACTGTAGCTAGGGCGTCGGGCAGGAGGTTACCAGATTCTAGATAGACTTTGATATCATGATACCATGGAGAATCTTCTCTTGCATCTGCCTCCCTTATGCTCATGCAATGGGCTAGCTGTTCCATGCGGGTGATTGATACTTCGACTTTGTCGTCTTCTGGGATCGTGAGCCAGGATGCTAAGGTGGCTAGCACTTCTGCATATGTGTTCCTCTCCCTATTCATGCAAGAAAACCGGATGTCCTTGAATTCTTTGATGAGCTTTAGCAGTGATTCATGGTAAGGCACAAGCTTTGGGTCCTTGGTTTTCCAATCACCATTGATCTATGAGATGACCAACATTACATCGCCATGTACTTGTAGCTTTTGTGCACCATGCTCAAGTGCTAGTTGTAATCCCAGGATGCATGCTTCATATTCTGCCTCTTTGTTAGTGCATTCAAAGGTCAACTTCTTGGCGAACGGAGTCAGTTGTCCCTGCGGTGTTGACAGCACCACACCTATTCCTCTACCCTTCTTATTGACGACTCCATCAAAGTATAAGTGCCACTGTGGCTCATCTTCAGGGCTATCAGGCTTTTCGTCCTCTATAGCAAATAGGATATCTTCATCGGGGAATTACGTCTGCTACGACTTGTATTCAGGCAATGGTAAGTCAGCTAGATGATCTGCCATGGTTTGCCCTTTTACGTGACGAAGGTGATGTTGTATTGGGGTAACAAGACTTGCCACTTAACGCATTTGCCTAATAGTACTGGCTTCTGGATCAGATATTTCATAAGATCATGTCGACACAATAGCTATATCAGGTAAGCCACTCTGTAGTGCCTAAGTCGTTGGGTGGCCCATACTAAGGATAAGTAGACTTTCTCTATGGTACTGTACTTGACCTCGTAGTCGTTGAACTTTTTGTTTAGATAGTAGATTGCCCTTTCTCTGCGTCCTGACTCATCATGTTGCCCTAGAACTACACCCATGGAATGCTGCGTGGTTGAGAGGTATAAGAGCAGAGGTTTTCCAAGGGTTGGGGGAACTAAAACTGGAAGCTTTGTCAAAAGCTGCTTGATCTTATCAAAGGCGACTTGGCATTCGTCGTTCCATTGGGTTTGTGCATTTTTCCGAAGGAGCTTGAAGATCGTCTTACAAATTGGGGTGAGCTACGCTATTAATCTACTGATATACTGTAATTGGCCCAATAATCCTCGGATCTCCTTTTCATTAGTAGAAGGTGGCATGCTGATAATGGCTCTAGGTTTGTGTGGATCCACCTCTATTCCTCTCTGACTGATGATGTAACCATGGAGCTTCCCGGAAGATACCCTGAATGTACATTTATTAGGATTGAGACGAAGTATGTACTTCCTTAGATGGTTGAATAGTTTTCTTAGGCAGGAGAGATGATCCTCAAGCTCCCTGGACTTGGTGATCATATCATCCATGTACACCTCGATTTCTTGATGCATGAGGTCATGGAATAGTGCTGTCATGGCTCTCTGATAGGTTGCGCCTGCGTTCTTGAGTCCAAACGGCATTACCCTATAGCAGAAGACTCCCTAGGGGCTGATGAAAGAGGTCTTTTCCATATCCTTTTTTGCCATTCTGATCTGCTTATATCCTGAGAATCCATCTATGAATGATAACATTTTATGCCCTGCTGTGTTGTCGACCAAGACATCGATGTGAAGAAGTGGGAAGTCATCTTTTGGGCTTGTCTTATTGAGGTCTCAATAGTCTATGCACATGCGGACCTTCCCATCTTTCTTTGGTACTGAGACAACATTGGCTAGCCACTTTGGATACTAGATGACCTTGAGGGAATTCACTATATGCTGCTTCATGATTTCTTCTTTAAGTTTCAAGAGCCATTGAGGTTGCCATCTTCTGAGTTTCCTCTTGACTGGTTTGACATCAGGCTTCAATGGTAGTGTGCACACCACTACCTCGACATCTAGGCCCACCATATCGGCGTAACTCTAGGCGAAGATGTCGACGTACTCCTTTAGAAATGCTATGAATTCTGCTCTGGTTTGTGGTGAAAGTTGGGCACTAATGTGTACCTTCTTGACATCTTTGGCTGTGCCAATGTTAACTACCTAAGTTTCCTCCTCCACATGTAGATTCGGACCTTTTGGATCGTTATCATAAAACTAAGGCTCTAGTGCAGTATTGTAGTCTTCTTCGTTGTTCAAATCACCCTCATCTCTGTATGCTATAAGCTCTGGTAGGATTTCCTCTGGGAAGGTTGGGACTGCAATTTGAGAGGTGGGGGTGTCTTCTGCCTCTTGTTCTTGATGACATCTCGTGGTGGTCACACTAACTCTAGTGTTTCTGTATTTGCAATGTGCGACCACTGTCTTCGTGGGAGCTGACAACATGGTGGAATGTTCCTCTATTTCTACTATCTTTTTGGAATTTTCAGGTTTTTCTAATTTTTTGAGTTTTCTCGTTTTTCTGATTTTTTTGGCTTTTCTGCATTTTCCATTTTTTTTTGGGATTTTCTTTACTATGTACAAAGGGTGGTACTAAGTGGCGGCTGTCCTACTGTTGACTGATATGAGTGATACCGCCCGTGCTCTCTCCTGAGCCTAGCTTAGGACTTTTTTTTTTGACCCTCACCCTACTTGAGGTGAGGTTTCAGTTGCCAATACCACTTAGACCCACATCTTGGCTACGGAGTGATTAACTCAACTGGTCTAGTAGGTGCTTTTTCTAATTCTGCCAAGACCATGATGGTGTGTTGGTCTTGTAGCTGGCTGGGGATGGCTGACTCTGTTTCTGCCACAACTACCTTACCTTTCCTATCTCAGTCTTGTTCAACGGCGTCCTCTGCTAGGGCAGCTAGCTGCTCCTGGAACAAGACCTCCAAGTCACTGACCAAATTATCTATCTGTGCCTCCATGACATCTACTTCTTCACTATCCGAGGGCAGATCGACATAGTACGGACAAAACTACAGTGGCCATGGTTCTGTTGTTGATTTTGAGACAGACTTTGACATGGTGACTAACTGATGAACCAAAATACTGGGCGAGACTCTCCCCGAAGCTGATGGCGTCTCTGCCACTGACCCTACTGCGAGCACTACTGAATGTGGCGTTTCTTGCTCTGACTGTGCTAGCATGAGGTATCTATGGATCTCTCCAACTAAACATTGTACCACTTCTTCCACAGATCGTACCTCTTCTGAGTAGTAGTCCTCGATGCAGACCCATTCTTGTGACTACTAGGGTGTGTCTTGACGTGCTAATGTCGCTGCAGCTTAACTCTGGTTTGGATCTAGACAACCTGCGCTGACAAAGTTAGTCAAACCTCTAGGGATGACGAGTTGCGGGCGTCTTCACGAGTGCGGTTCCGAGGAGTGCCCTTCATAGCTGAGTCCTTCGTGCTCCCACTGTTCCTTCGCTGAGATGGGCTCGACGATTCCTTGACCGTATCGTTCGAGTGGTGCTCCTTTCTGGTATCCCCATTTACGACACAAGTTCTCAACCATCAACAAGGGATTGTTGCAAATGATCAGATGGCTGACACGTTCGATGGGAGGGATAAAGTTGACTGGTTCGAACCTATTGACTCTAAACATGACATTAGTGGGCTTAGGGTCAAAGTGGATAGTTTGGGGGTCAACAGAAGACATGGTATTGACCTTCTCCTTCTCGAGGTCTTCCACCATGACAGTGACAATGTCATTGCCCCACTAGAATTTGACCATGTGATGGAGGGTCGAAGGGATAACCTGTTGCTTGTGCAACCAAGGACAACCAAGCAGAAGGTTGAAAGACAACTCTACATCCACAATGTAGAACTCCACATCAAATACAGCTGGCCCAATAATGAGAGGAATAAACAGAATCCCCGAGGCGTTAGTGATGCGTGTTATCGAAAGAAGTCATCCCTTTGGTGGCTGGTGTGATGTCTTCGACCTTGAATCCAATTTTGCACGCCGTACGCAATCGACAGACATTTAAACCCACTCCAATATTCACCAGTGTCAAAGGGATGCGAAAGCTTTGATACTGCACTGTGACGAATAGGGGTTGATTATGGTTAACCCCTACCAAAGGCAAATCTTCGTTGGAGAATGAAATAACCTCAGGGACCATGATCATGCCGACTATGCTTTTCAGAGTAGCCGGTTCTATTGTGGGGGATACATGGGCTGCTTGGAAAACCCTCAAGAAGGCCTCTCGGTGTTCTGTAGATGTATGGATGAGGTCCCAAGTGGAAATGTCGGTCATGTCCTTTTGTAGCTGGGCGGTAATGTCGGTAGAGGGTTGGTCCTTTTTGGTGGTGTTGGCAGGGACTTCTTCTATGGTAGGCTGAGGTGGTTGGCTCATAGACTGCGAGTGGGGAGGTTCTGGGTAGCTCGGTCTGGTAGCTGGTGCAGCAGGCTTGTACACTCTCCTTGACAACGTGACCTCAACACACATTTCTGCGGCGTAGTCATAAGGAACGCAGTGGGTATCTTTGGTCTAGTTAATGACCAGAGGAGTACAAGCAGCTAGCTCCAACATGGCTTGTGGTGGGTTTATTGGGAAAAGAGCTGGCTGCGCTCTATGTTGGGTGAACGGAGTGGGCTCTGGTTTGGCAAGTAAGCAAATGGGTGTGGGAGCCCTCGAATGTATGATGCAGACGCAGTGGTGCGCTCTGGCCTTGTGGTCAATTGTATCATATGGATTGTGTGCTTAGAGCCTGACAGGGCTTACTAATGGTGATGCACAAGAGGAGACTCATGGATCGAGAAAATAAGAGAAGAAGGGTCTGTCGCGAATGAGGCAGAACCTAAGGGGAAGATGGCATGAATACTTGAAGTTCCGGGATTATGATTGGGTAGAGGCTGACTCACGATGCTAGAGAGTGAAGATTGTGCCTGTGTTGGTGCAGATGTTGTGCCTGCCTCCTGTGCATTGATGATGATGACTTTATTGTCAATCAAATCCTGAATCGCATGCCACAGTGTGAAACAATTGCCAGTCGAGTGCCCCACGACTCGATGAAAGTTGTAGTATAGATTCGCTTTGTACCACGGCCGAAGAGGGTTCAGCAGTGGGCGAATCTCCAACAGTGTCAGAAGTGGCATGACCTTTGGCTAGATGGCATTCAATGGTTCAACCAAAGGAGTGAAGTTGCGTCTTGGAGGACGAGGCCGTCTCTGCCCTTGGTTCTGCCCTTGCCCGAGTGGAGGGGCTGCATATACCAACTGGGCAGTGGTAGTGATTTGTGGTGTATGCTGTGTATTAGGTGTAGGCCTATGAACTACTTGATTCAAGTTAGGCTGCCTTAGTGCATTGCCTAGTGTAGCTGGAGATCTGATGTATGCCACGACAGCCTTGGATTGGTCCTTCTTCCGAAACTGCTGAGGTTTGGCACCGTAATGGCCGCTGTTGTTGTTACCTAGAGTGGCAGCAGTAACTTAATTGGTGAATGCTGTGAGTGCAGGAAAATTGCCACTTCGCAAGGAGATTTCCACACACGTGCCTGCCCGAATCAGTGAAGCAAAACTAGTGACTGGCTGAATGTTCAGCAAAGCCCCTGCAGCTGGCTACACTCCTCGGATAATGACTTTGATAGACTCCTCATCGGAGGGTCTATCCATGACTTGAGAAGTGAGGGCGTGCCAACGACCGACGTACTCCCTGAACGGCTCATTGGGTCTTTGCTTGATGGTGATCATGTCCTCGTGCTTGGGGACTAGATCTAGATTGAAAGAGTACTGTTCCATGAATGCCTTACTAAGGTCATCCTAAGCCTTAATTGAGGCCATGTCTATTGAAGTGAACCACCGAAGAGTGGGTCCAGTGAGACTCTTTTGGAATAGGCAAATTAACAACTTCTCGTCGGCTTGAAGTTGTGCGAGATCTCTGCAGTACGCTCTCAAATGTGAGATTGGATAGCCTTTTCCATTATACTGTTGGAACTCCAAGATGTGAAAATTTGGTAGGAGTATTGCCTTTGGGAAATAGCAGAGGTCCCAGAACTGGTAAGGCTAGCAATCATCTCCCTACACTAGACGTAGTGCTTTCTCGAGATCGCCCATTCGAGCAAGGAGAGTGTTTGAGTTTACTGTCGACGAGGGTGGTGTAGCCAAGGTAGTGACTATGTACACTGTATGGGTCACACCTGAGTGCTCCTCCGGATCAACCATCACAATGCCTAGTGTCATGTCGTGATGGCCAACGTACTCGTGCATGGGTGCAACGTGGGATGGTATGAATGATTGTGGTGCAAATTGTTGATGCATGGATGTAGGGTAGGTCAAATGCTGTGCGGTAGGTGGTGTAGGATGAAGGAGAGATAGCGGTTGCGTAGTTGTGGTCCCAAGCAACATGCCTTGTGGATGTTGTACCCCTGCCAACCCATCGAGCTGACCACCAGTGATGGGAGTCACATGCTGTGTAGTGTATTGTGGTGGTGGAGGAGGCAGAGTTGTCACCCCCATCATTGGAGTAGTAAGGAGTTAGGGAGACGGTCGAGGCAACATTGCTGTGGGGTGACCTTGCAAGGCTATGTGGGGTTGTGACGGAACCTCAAGGGTGGCAAAAAAAACAACCATATTAGGGTTCAATGACAGAGCCATGCCTTGGAGTCTTTGTCTGAGGGCCATCAACTGCTCTACTTGCATGATCCAGGATCCATCGACGACAGTACCAAAGGACAAGATGGAACTCTAGCCTAAAGCCAAAGGAGGTATAGACACAGACTATCCAAGAGGCAGGGAACCTACAACTGAAGCCACCGTAGCAGACTAAGTGCTGGGGATGGGGTGACCTTGAGGGTAGGTGATGGTCAACGGTGCTTCAAGGACCCTAGTGGCGATCACCGCAACAAATTCAGCAACGGGTCCTTAACAAACGACCTTTGAAACCTTGGAGGAAAAGGAGCGGATTCCTCCTATGTCAAGAAGTCGTGCATGAGAGGAGATGACAGGACCATAGACGTAATAGTTAGAGTAAAAGGAACTGAGGTGGAGATCTCCTCCAAGATACCAGTGGGGTAAGTGTCACCAACGCGTTGGGCCATAGTTGACTGGGAACAGGTGATGACAAGACTACGATGGAAAACACAGGGGTGAATCCTAGGATGGGCTATTGTCAAAATCGACGGATAACTCAGGGAAAGATGGCAAAAAGCAATCGCAACAAGGATGCCAGAAGATGGAGCACTCGAGCTCAGGCTAGGGAACTTGTTCACTAACCTGTGTCGCGGATAGACAACAAAACTGAAGTCAGAACTTGCGACATGAATAAAGTCATATGGTGTTTATTAAAATGGTATGAATGGCACACATGCACATGGAATGCAACTACTATGCTCTCGCTCACCATCTATGTGTATCCTGGTAGGCCGTCTACTCTGGATTCTCTCATGGCATGTGTGGTGTAATGTGATCATGGTGGTGAAAAGAAAAAACCAACATCTCAACAAAAGGCAAGAAGCATGTTATGTGCAAGTGGTGACGTAGCATATTTGTGTAAAACCAAACAATAATTTAACAAAAGGCATGAACGACACCATACAAAGGTACACACAACATAAGCAATGTACTATCAAGAACAAATAAGCACGAGCCACACAAGCAAACGAAAAGCGCAAACATGAAAGCTGGAATATGGTTTCCCCAACAGAGTCGTCAGTTCCTCTGACCATCTGATAAGGAGGGGGCGACCGATAGGGCCACGATGAGGAGCGATGAGTCTAAGGAAAAAGACACTCGATTAGAAGACACTGGAAAACATACAAAAACGAAACAAATGGATAAGGAGAGTCGCCACCTAATCTATTTAACGGTAAGACGAGGAAAACCAAAGAAATGCAATGCAATGCAGAGCAAACAAACAATCAATAAATAAAAAAGGAAATAACTTCTGTGCCAATGGATAACACATAAGTCATTGTAAGCAAGGAAATTGGTAAGGACTCCTGTTACACACAAGAAAGGTGTTAGACACTCCCATACGCTCGATGAATCGATCTTTCTGCACTTTTCCGCTCGTATGTGTGGCAAATGCGAACATATGTGTAATGCCCCTAATTCCCATAATAATTTAAAACAATTTAAATTACAAGAAATTAAATGCTAAACAGAAATATCAACTACGAGGAACCTAAGTGTGCGGCTATGAGACTCCAGACTATATGCATTATACTAAAACTCATCTGCATGTCTACACCTGCAACCCAAAACCACGAAGAAAGTGGGAGTGACAAAAGTCACCCAACACGCACCTTATGAAAATGACAGAAAACAAAACTACAATTAATTTTCTTTGAAAATCATTTCGTAAATCATTTTCTCTAAAATCTCACAAACCTGGCCCACAAGGACGAAACCATAGAAAATGAGGCCTACACTGACCAAAATAGCAGATAGGGCTCTACTAACTTGAAACCACAAACAAGGCCCTTAATGGCCAAAATCACATATAGTGAGTCGGTAAGCTTGGTGCTAGGCAACCTACTCTAGCCACAAGCAGCCACCGAAGTGCACTGCACTGCCACGGTGTGCCACCCAATGCAGGAGCCAACAACCGTCCGGTGATCCTCCCACCTGGAGAACCCTCATAGAGCCAACCCCCACCAGGGAAGGCAATCCTGTCTCTCAAGACACTACCAGCTATGGAGTACGTGTCCCACCCGCACTGGCCACCACAAGATATGCCTCCTCACGGTGTCCTCCACATGGTGCTCAGAAGAGAGTGTCATACCTCCACACCAGACAACACCCGAGCCTTAGTGCTCATAGCGAGAACAGGTGTATCATACCTCCTTGTCATGCCACAAGACACCTCAATCCGCAGACTACAACCCTAGCTTCGAGACGACAGTCAGAGAGTCTCATACCTCCAAGACCCGACGACACTCAACTTCAGATATCTCGGCCCTCGACCTCAACCAAGGAGACGTGCTTGACTACCCAAGAATGTCGTCACATTCCCTGTTCCTAGCGACATAGTCCCATGGTGTTTAGGCCCTCACAGAAAACTAGGAAAATCATTTTCCAAAACAGGCCAACCATCTCTTTGAAAACCATTTCCAAACCATTTTATATCTTTGGAAAATCATTCAAAAACCATGACAAAATGGCACATCAGGTGTCCCACAAGACTACTATTGATGGCCCACGATCTTATCTCAAATGGGCAAAACAAACCAATCCGGAAACCCACGAGAATCACATTTTATAAAATAGTTGGGCCCTGATTCGGCATACCGAAATGGGCTCGATATATTGAAATCTCCTAAATCAAAAGACCGACTAGAATCAGTCGACCGAAATAGGTACAAACACCCAAAACAACAGATCAAAAATCGGACCGGTTGATCGAAATTTCTTGGTTTAGTAAACTAAATAAATGCGATTGATCGAACTGGGACACAATGGTCAACACTCATAGCCAAAAACGGTAGACTGAGGAGGATCAGCCGACCAAATTTTGACTAAAGGACCTAATCTGACAGAAAAATGGCATACCAAAATGATTCGATATGTCGTTTTCCGCGTACCAGAAAACGACTATAGACACCCTGATTTTTGAGGCGACTTGTTGATGGATCCAGTGGCGATGAAATCAGATCTTGCTTTCCCAAAAAAATAGAATTCCCAAAGTGCATCCAACATCCTACTTAGCACATTTAACAGGCATAGATGAATGGCACACTTTTTTTCGGTACATTTGGGTAGCACACTAGTATGGCACATCTTATTGGAGTACTAAATAAGCACACCTGAGAAGTGCACATAGCTGGCGCACCTATGTGGCACATATACTTTGAGCACCTCATTGGCACACCAGACTGGCGCACATAAGTGGCACACCAACTCGAATCCCAGGTTGCTGGCTGTTCATTTGCCTAACAAAACTCCAACCATTATACCTATAATCTGCTATAACTTTCGACCATTATCAGCATAACGATCGTTCTTTTGGTCATAGGGGGTCCTTTGGTTTCTTGAGTCTTTAGAACCACCAAGCTTTCCCTATATAAATCCTTGGTAGTCATTGGGAAAAGGGGTTGGAAAGAGAGAAAGAGGAAGAGCTTTTGCACTTTAGCACAAATACCCACAGCCTAGCTTGTCCAAAGCCAAGAACTCCTACCTTTGAGCACGGAATCACTTACCTAGTGTAGGGAAAGACCCCCTCACCCATACATTCCACAAAATTCCTTCTTTTGCATCACTTGGAAACCATTTGGGAGGAAGGAGATCTCTGCTTTCTTCAGCCATCAAGGTCATCTCCAAGCCAATTGTGGAAGAGTACAAGAGCACAACAATAGGTAAGCATTCAGCCTTGCTTGTAGTTAGGTTTCTTTTCATGAATATGAGATTACTTTAGGGAAATCTTATATAATGAATATGCTGAGTTTTTATTTGTTAGATCATGTTTATAATGCATGATATTCTTATGGATCATGATTTTTATGCAACTATACCTATCATGTCATGTTCTTGTATTAATCTTGGTAAATCATATGTTGGATGAGATATATGCTTGCCATTGTTGTCTTTTTTTATTGAATCTCAGAGATATGCAATATTGGTGGATTCATATTTTATTCATATTTTAGATGCAATAGGAATGATTTAATGGGTTCATCCCCTTTTTGTTGCATTCATCCATGTTGTTCCTCTTGCATATTTTTTGTTCCAGTTTTGTACATTAGTTGTAGTTCTATGGTTTTTATTAAGATAGGAATATGTGGTCTTGTGTGAGGCTTCTTGCCCTTGAGCACAAGACCCATGTTATGGTGTCATGGGTTCTTATCCCTTCTTTTATGACTTTACGGAAGAGAGGTGAACCCATGTGTGTTTAGGGTCATTTCTGACGTCTAGGATGAGTTTTCAGATGGTCTTAAGCACATTTGCAAGATTTCATATAGGCCTGGTACACCAGTCAGTCACTGTATGTTTTGAAATTTTTGGGTCTCACTTCAGTGGCATATATTGCTAGCACACATTAGTGGAGCATAGTGTTGGCACACCAGACAGGAGCACTATCCTGGCACACTTGACTGGCACACCAAACAGGCTCACCTACCTGCTTTAGTGCACCATCAGTGGTTTTTGGCATGTTGTTTAAGATTGTTCATGATTTGTTTTGACTCTGATTTTCTTTGTGTGTTCTCCTGGATACATCAGGATAACACATGCATGATTTCATACTCATTTATGTAAGATAGCCTAGGTTTTGCATGTAGCAAATTAAGGACGTTAGCCACTCGATGTTACTGGATCCATGATTATATTTGTGCAATATCTTTGCACCGATGTTTGATCCACAACTTGAATGACCTTTCAAAGCATTAGGACATATCCTACAGTCCCTCTACCCATGTTTGGCATAAGGCACAACTTGCATAAAGCGTTGCATTACATACCACCCTTGGGGAAGATAGTATAGACACCTCGATTTTGAAGTCACTTGGCAGCAAACTCCTCTAGAAGGATGTTCTAGTTGTGACCACCACACCTAAACCCTAATTCCATCAAACCCAAAACTCACAAGCCCATCCATGCCCACACAAGCCCAGTCAGGCCCATACCAGTCCACTCTGATCTAATCAAAGCAAAAACCAACAATTAAGAATTTAAACCAAACAAAATTCATTTAAAATACTTAAAATCCAAATTAATCAAACAAAAAAACCAATTAAAGTCAAAATTAAACAAAATCCACTTAAAATCCAATTAATCAAGTGAAAACCCAAATTAATCAAATAAAAACCCTAATTGAAATCAAAATCCATTTAAATCATTTAAAACCCTAATTAAAGTCAAAATCCATTCAAACCATTTAAAATTCAAATTAAAACCCTTATCAAGTAAAACTTAACAAAATCCATTAAAAAATTAAAGCTAATTAAAAGGAAACCCTAATCCAAAATCAAGTAAAATCAATGAAGTCAAAATCTAAGCCAAAACCATAAAAAAAACCAATTAAACCAAAATTTAAACTAAATCCCTAATTAAGTCAAGTAAAAAAAAATTAAATCTAAATTAAAACTCAAACACAAAACTTTAATCCACGTAAATTCAGAAAAAAAACCCTAATTAATTAAAACACAAAAACCCTAATCAAACTAAAAAACCTAAACACAAAAAACCCTAATTAAAACTCAAAACCTTAGTTAAACACAAAAAACCTCAATTAAGCTAAAAACCCTAATCAGAATCAGAAACCCCTAAATTAAAGCTTTAATTAAAATCTAAAACCCTAATTAAACCCAAAAACCCTAACTAAAACACAAAAAACCTAATTAAACTCAAAATCCTAATTAAAATCCAAAACCCTAAAACCCTAAAATAATTAAAATCCTAAAAACCCTAAAATAATTAAATCCTAATTTAAAACAAATTAACTAAACCTTAAATCACAAAATCAAAAGAATATAGTTAAAATCACAAAAACAAAATCCTAAGTTAAATGAAACCTTAAAATCCCTAAACCTTAATCACAAAAACCCTAATTAAAATACAAAAAAAACTTAATTTAAAAACCAATTAATTAAACCCTAAATCCCATAATCAAAAATTAAATTAAAATCACAAAACCCAATTAAAAACCTAAAATCAAAACCCAAAAAACCATAAGAAATCCCAAAACAAAAACAAAAAAAGAAAACCCTAAAACCAATCCCAAAACCTAGGCCTAATTCAGCCCAATGCAACCCATTTAAGCCTTCAATCAAAAACTTTATAAAAGAGCAAAAATAATTCCGACCGTCACCGGTGACCCCCGCAATCTCCAACGTCATCTCCGACGGACTCCATTAATCCCCAATGTAGATCCCTGGTCCTCCCATGATCTCCGCCCGCTTTCCTCCTGCTCACGCGAGCATCAGACGACATCCAAGCCCTGCTGAGGAGGATCGACGGCACGGAGGAAGCCCACCAGAGTTTAAAACATCCCGCCGCCGACAGACCAAGCTTTAGAGTCCCAGCGTGCGTAAAACTCACATCCAAAGCCCAGCAAATCCCCTTTACACCCAAAGCCTTCTCCTCAAACCTTTTTCACCCCTGGAAACCTCCAGCTTCAGTGACCGGAGCGACCAACAGGAGGAGCACAGCCGTCAATCGTCGGAAGGGACAGAGCCTTCACTTAGGTAACCCCTTTTAGCTTCGAACTGTTTTCCTTCAGGCTCGTAGAGTCCTTCCGATTCTTTTGGTTACGTCTCGCTGGAGCTATCTCCCCTGCACACTGTGTTCATCCCCTCCGATGGTGGGTTCACCACCACCGGCGGGGCCTATGGCTTGCTGGGTCGAGAAAAGGCCTCTAGGGGCCTCTCCTTCCTCTTCCTCTGTCTCTTCCTTGATCTCACGGTGCTCAGGGGGAGTCCTTCAGGCCTCCTATGCCATAAGAGCGCCGCTGTCGCCGCTGCGATCGTCGTCTCGCTGGAGCCCACGATGCGGGGAGCATCCCAGGCCATGCCAATATCTCCTGCGACTCCCTAGAGCATCGTCGAGACACCGCGGACCTCTTCAACACATCACGCCTACTCCGCTGCCACAAGAGCTCCGCCCTCGCCGCTGCAAGTCCCCACCGCCGACGCAGGAGATGGGGGGAATGCTCTGGACCTCCTAGGTTCACACTAACACTCCCATGGGCCTCCGTGCGCTGCTTCGATGCTTCTCTGACCTCCACCCAAGCTTGACCGTCGCCGGAGCGCCGCTGCCACCTCGCCGTCGTCTTCCCCATCACCGACAGGACACCTCACCGGAGCCAGATGTGGGGGGAGTACCTCAGGCCAACCCAGACTCGTCCGATGCTCTAGACAGCTTCGTCGTGCCTCCCTCCAGCCTCCTGAGTAGTTGTCGGAGCCATCTAGTCACTTCGTCGTCGTAGGGTCGTCGTCGAAGTGGGAACGTCGGCGGTCCTCTAGTGATCTTCGAAGGGTTGGGTTTTTGGTCCAAGCCCCTTAGTTGTAAGTTTTTGCATTTGAGTCCTTTTATTTATCTTTAAGTCCTTGTCGTTTTAAATAATCTTTTGTTTCTTTTATTACTCTTGTAAATATTGTATTCTTTACCCTTTTGTGTTTTAATTTCACTTTTAACCCTGTAAATGTTTGTTTCTTCACATTTAGACCCCTGCATTCATGTTTTCTTTATAATTAAGTCCTAATATTTTGCACTGAGCCCTCTAAGTTTTTAAAAATGAGTTCTTCTTTGAAAAATTGCACACTGACCTTAAGAAACTTCATAATTGCACTAATCATCATAAAAGTCCTGCTTTTATCACATTTAAGCCCTGTAAATTTGCATGCAGCCCCCTGGATTCTTAACAAACAATCCTTGAGCATAGGAAATTTGCATCTAGATCCTTAGATTAATTTTAAATTCATCATTTAGGGTTTTAATTGTTTTCTCACATATTTTTGATATTTTTCACTTATTGCATTTCATATCTTGCATTTAATCATAGATTCCCTTTAAAATCATGCTTGCACTGTAGGTTGATCTTTAGTTTCATATTTTAATCACATTTGCACTCATGTGTAAATTTTACACTTTAGACCCTGAGTTTTTAGGAAACTACCAAGGTACAATTTTCACACATCTCAGTGCCACCTTGTCATTTGATTCATCATATGCACACTAGGAAAAATGCCAATGAATATGTTTTATTCATGATTTTCTCCTTTTCTTCGTGAATTTTGCATTTTAGTCCTTATGTTTGTCCTTTTTTGTGTTTACATCATTTTGTCGTTTTTCCTCTTCATGTTTTCTTGCCAATAACATTTTCTTGACTTTTCACACGCATTTTGGTATATCTCAGACCATGCATCATCCTCATACATGCACTCATCACATCCAGCCATTGAAATGACCAAATTGCCCCTGTGCCATCAATCCATGCACATGCATGTTAATTCTTGCATTAAATCACGCATAATCTTTGTCCAAGGCATTTCTCAGCATCTTTTACACATTTAAGTACATTTTCATGCATTTTGCATAATTTTCATCACATTTGTAGTGTCCCATCCTTTTCGAGCGAGTCAGCCTCTCATGTGATTTTTCGTGGATTTGTGCCATGTTTCGTTTTCAGAATCCTTCACCCGATATCCGACTTGATTTCTTTTATTCCTTTATTTTGGATTTTTCGATTTGATTTGGATTTCATTGCTTGAGGGCATACACGAACTGACCGAAAGGCCAACATTGGCCCATTGGCGGAGTATTTCTCCTTCTTGATTTTCACGACTTTTTCCAGGAATCCGATGACTCGAGTTGACCCCACTTTCTATCTTTTTGACATCAATATGGCTTTCTAAACCATTCTTTACAAAAACATCGTCATTTTATGTGATTTTCTTCACACGTCACCATTTGCCTTTTTTATGAGGATTTCTTTGCAATTTTCCCGTTTAGATTTCCACAGTGTTTTCTACACTTCTAATGATTTGGATCTGTTGTATTTTTGATCCCCTTGACGCTGGTGTGATTTTTTGAACCATTCTTTACAAAAACATCGTCATTTTTTGTGAATTTCTTCATATGTCACAGTTTACCTATTTTATGCAGACATCTTTGCAATTTTCCCATCTTAATTTCCATGATCCTTTCTTTGATTCTGATGACCTAAGTTGGTTGCATTTTTGACTTTCTTGAGACCGGTATGCTTTTCTGAGCCCTTCACACCTAGAACCTTGTCATTTCATGTGATTTTCTTTGTTGTGTTGTTTTTCATGATTGCGATATTTTATGTGGATTTCTTTGTAGTTTTTGCATGCCACCGTTCACCATTCAGTCTTTTCTTGGCATTCATATTAGCATGTTTAGAGCACGATCTAGGCTTACCAAGCATTCATCTAGCCTCTAGCAAGCGAATTAGACTAGAAAGACTGAGTTTCTCGGGCGTAGGGGGTGCCTAACACCTTCTCCGTGCGTAATAGGAATCCTTACCTATTCTCTGATTAGTAGACATCTGGCATTCACATTTGCATCTCATGCATTCAATCCTTTATGGTTTGTTTGTGGTTTTCCTCATCTTTCCCTTAAAAGACTAGGTGGCGACTCCTTTTTTTTTTCGTTTTATCCTATCTTGCACCTTCGCCATCTTGACATGGCTGTGATCTGCTCCCTTTGGCGCGGCTCTGCGCTGGATCCTCGAGCGGGCATGGACACATATAGGAATAGACTGTAAAGCTGACATTGCCACATAAGTGAACGAAAAACTTATGAAAGACCAATTTGTTGGATGCACGGGGGTGCCTAATACCTTCCTCATTTGCAATAGGGATCCTTACCCAATTTTTGGTTCATAGTGACCTTTTCTTCCATTGGCTTGTTATCATGCATAGTTTCCTAGTTTCATTGTTTTAAATGGTTTTCGTTGTCTCCCGTTTTAAGTAGATTAAGTGTGACTCTTGCATTTTATCATTGTTTTTATTGCCTTTTTTTCGTGACTTTGCTGGCCCTCGCGCATTTGGTCTTTTGTGCCACACACGAGGTTATCGCCAGCATAATTGCAAGAATTGGCGACTTCGCTAGGGATAACCAGATCCCAGCTTCCATTTTGGTTTTTTCATTTTCTTTGGCTTTTTTCACTTAATTGCTTGTTCCTTGTCTGTTTGCTTTGACTTCCCCTTTCCTTGTAGTATAAGTTTTGCCTTGTTTACATTTTTATGCAAGCCTTTTGTATGCTGGGTGTTTTCTTTTACACATTTGCTATGCCACCACTTTTGCACACGACATGCACATGCCTTTTGTTTGTTGATTAGTGTTTGCTTTGGATGTTTTCTTCCCCTTTTGCATTTGCCATGATTAGGAGATTAGGGACATGTTTTACCACCCTATTTGGTTAATAAAAACCATATAAAAGAATGAATAAATAAATAGGGCAAACTAGTGACAAATTACAAACTTTCCCCAAAAGGTTTAATAAATCTGCAAGTAAAATATTTAAGCATATTTTGCATTCATTATATAGGACATACTTCTTCTCCTCTTTTGAGTCCGCCTATATAGTTTGCGAAGGACATTCCCCAATTTCTCATTCTATGACTTTGGCATGGGATCAAATATCGGTATGTCCCCCTTGTCCAGGGTTGTGTCGGTGTTAGTTGAGGATACAACCTACTGCTTTGGTAGAGGATGAGGCCCCCAACACACCACCCGTTCACTGCTTAAGCTTTGGCAAGGATTTAGAACGGGAACCAATACTTTCTAACTGTGACCGTGCCCGACCCGAGGGAGGGGTGGGGAGGAGACCACAACCATGCCAAGATGGTGAAGGCGCAAAGATAGGATAAAAAAGAAAGAAAAGGAGGAGTCGCCACCTAGTCTTTTAAGGGAAAGACGAGGAAAACCACAAAAGAATGAGTGCATGGGATGCAGATGGAAAGGCTGGATGTCTGCTAACCAGAAGATGGGTAAGGATTCCTATTACGCACGAGGAAGGTATTAGGCACCCTCGTACGTGCGAGAAAGTCGGTCTTTCTAGTCCAAATGCTTGCTAAAGGTTCGATGAATGTTTGCTAAACCTGGATTATGCTCTGATCATGCTAATATGAATGCCATGGCAAGACTAAATGCAAAGATCGAGATGCATGCTCAAGAACTGGTATGGGGGCAATTGGGTCATTTTCATGGATAGATGTGATAAATGCAAACATAGGGGTAGTGCATGGAATAAAATCTGTACAAAACATTTAGAAAATGTTATTTGCAGGAAAACATGAAAGGAAAAAATGATAATGCAACATAAACGCAATAAAAGACAAACACAGGGGTTAAAGCATAAAATTCACAGCAAGGATGAAGACTTGGATAAAATCTACACTCCAGGCTTTCTTCCTAGCATGCAAGTGATTGGTCCAATGTTAATGTAGCGTTGAGATGTGAAAATTACACTTAGGTCATTTCCTGGAAATCCAAGGTCTAAAGTGAAAATTTCACGCTCATGTGCAAATGTGGCCACAATGGGAAACTAAAGAACAAATCTTGGTGAAAACATGAGGTTTTAATAGATTCTGTGGCTAAATGCAAAACAAGAATGAAAAATATCCCACAATATGCTAGAAAACACTAAAAAAGATCTTAAATGATGAGTTTTGAAATAATCTAAGGACCTATGTGCAAATTGGCTATCCAGGGATTGTTTATTATGAAGTTAAGGACTTGTGTGCAAAACTCCATGAGGTTGGGAGTAGAAAAAAGGGATTCTATGTGGGCTAGTGTAATTATGCAATTTTTTAAGGTTAAAGATGCAAAATTTACAGTGAAAATTCATTTTTTGATCTCTGAAGGATTTAATGCAAAAAGTCTGGACTGAATGTGATGAAAAAA
>JAMKQA010017697.1:0-13818 GCA_024699735.1 Posidonia australis | reverse complement strand
AGGAGAGAAACAACAGACTTTTTAGGGGATTATCGAAGACCCAATGCATGATTATAAATGATATAGTTGGTTTGTTTCATTGTTGGGTAGCTTCTCTGGCTATAGGTTTTGAGAAAGAAGAAAATATTAAAGCCATTTCTTCCTTCCAGCAGAACACTGGGCAGGCTCAGGGTAACCTCCCTCCTACTGCCTTCTTGAGCGAAATGGAGTGTGATACTGGTAGTCCAGCTCTCCCGTTCTCTGATTAACCATTGGTTGATTGATGTTTTCAGTGTGATACTGGCTGACTCTGGCATTTCTTTGCTGCTGGAACTCATTTTTGGTTTTGTAATCTACTGTGCTATTTTGTATGTCACCTGTTGTGTGACGAGCCCTTTTTTTTTGTAATATTTTGGGGAACAATACTTTAGACTTCTGATTTGGGTTACTTCATATAATAATAATATTTAATACCGTTAACAAAAAAAAATAGTCATAACTAAAATCTTTTATTTATAATTCTTTAATTAATAATACTAATCATCTTATCACCAACATGGTACATACTAATTCCGTATGAAGAAATTATACAACTGACTGTAGCAATACAAAACGTGCTTGAAAAACGTTTCTGAAAAATGCGGCAAACACACACGCTAGAAGAACATGTAATTCAAAGGTTTAAGGTGTGGTTTACATGCAGTGGTGCGGCAAATACAACATGTAGTTGTCAAGGAATCTGTCAAGAATGAGATGGAGGCAGCCAAGATACCGTTCGCCCCCAGCTCCCACTATAAGCCCATGGATACTCCTGACTTTAATAGGGCTTGTTGGTTGGAAGCGCGAACAAAGTGGTGCTTGGCCTCACCACCCTCAGGCCGTCCTTGAGTTCCAGGTGGACGTCCACGGTGCCGACCAACTCACGACTCACCTCCTGGATGAAGTGCAAGATCCAGTTCTTTGACATTATGACGTACCTTTCATGCATGCTGCTGAATCCGGAGAGTGATATCGGCACGACCGATGAAGACGTCGGGCAGGGCAGCGGAGAGCATGGCGGTGAGCAAGCCACTGCTGAAACAAAACGTAGGACTACGCATCCCAGTGGCAACAAGTGGGAGTCTGAGGTCCGGAAGCTGATCCCGTTCAGGTGCTCTGCCTCCCCAACAGGCAACAACCTTCCTGTTCCAGACTCTTTTCCTTCTTGTTTTGTAAAACATTTTAACAATGATGCCACTGCTGGACCCTACCTTCGCGGCTTTGATGTAAAACTCAAGAAACTGGTCTTAAGTCTCAGCTTTCATGACTTCATGTGGCAATGTTTTGATTCATATTTTGCAGGTATTACAGGTGATGACTCATTACCATTCTTTTGTGGTAGAGTCAGATTCCGATCTAAGTTGCTGCCTAACTCAGAAACCTTTCAGAAATTCTACTCCAACAGTCCTCTCGGTAGATGCATAGTGATGAGGCTATGGATGCCTTAGAACGAGCAGTTTGCCAGCTCTCTATTGCATAATGTGCTCTCTAGTGTAACAGCCAAGCAGCTTGACACTTTCAGAGTGGTTTCAGGAGTATCGTTTTTTGTTTTTGGAAGTTAGGAGTACTGTTATTCGCGCAAGCACGGACTGGGTTAGGAGGAAGTTTGCCAGAGTAAAGTTTGTGTTGAGCTTGATTGGAAGAAGCTTGATGAGATGTGTAATTTTTTTTTTTTTTGCTAGAGGAGATTTAGAGATCGAGTTACAATGGTCAAACAAATAACGTCTGTAACGAGATGTGTTGTGTTTTTTTTTGTTCAGTCTTTTTCGTGATTGTGGCTCAATGGTGGTTTCAGAACTATGCCTTTTCATGTTGTAAACTTCCGCCTTCAGTTATTCTTGTATATAGTCAGCCGAGAGCTTTGGCTCCTGTGGCTGTTGTAAAACACTAAGATGTCCATCTTAATTATTATCAATCTAAGCAATTCTATGTAGCCTGTCGTCCCGTGGCCTTAATAGAACATGGATTCTGATCTTGGTGGTTCCTAATAATTTCTTGGTCCATGCTTCTGATCTTGGTGGTTCCTTATAATTTCTGGGTCCATGCTACAACCTAGCGTGAGCGATGGATAGGGATGGTGTTTTTTATTTTTGGTAAAAGTTTAGATATTATATATTTTTCATTGGCTTTAAATGCCTGGTAAGAAAAACATCGTACTGTATTTAATATTACATCTCTATTGACAAGCGGTCCAAAAATAGTGTCCAAAAATTACACCAGAAATGCTATACAATAAAAGCTATTCAGAAAGAGAATTAGATTCCATCAAGGGGTAGAGTTCCTCTCCCTGAGTCAGCAAGGAGCATAGATTCAGCTCCAGAATGGATTCTGGAGGAAGAGGGGTTAGAAAGATTGGAAGAATCAACTGGCTGAGAAACCATGGCAGACATAAACTGTCTCATCTCCTCCTTCTCAAATCCTGCAACAAGATTATCTATCCAGAGATTCATAAAATAGATAATATCACAAATAATAGCAGAAGTAGATTTACAAGAATTTCTGAAGATCCTATTATTCCTTTCTTTCCAAATCAGCCAGAGGATGACTTGAAGCAACATAATCTAACCAGAATAAGACAGATAGTATTTAAGATGAGGTGCAGATAAAAATAATTCTACCACAGAAAAATAACCAGGACATAATGCTGAGGCCAAGAAAAAATCCCAAATCTTTCTAACAAATGAGCAATTTAGAAACAAATGATTGTTATGTTCAATGCTCACTAAACAAAAAATGCATAATGGAGATCCAGCCCATGCTCTTTTCAACAAATTTGTTTTTGTCAAATTCTTATTCTGAATTACTAACCATGCAAAAAACTTGACTTTTAATGGAGTGGCACTGGCTCAGATACACTGAAAGAATCCATTACGAAGTCCCCCATCATTTAAAATATTATATGCTACCTTAACAAAGAAAGGACTTTCATTAGGTGGCAGTCAAATGAATTTATCATCTTCAATACCTAAAAATAAAGTTTGCATAATAATAACAAACTTTTCCAACTGTTCCTGAAGCAAACTGGAGTTAACAGTGTGACAATGGAATAAAAGAAACAATCTGTTAAAATCTCTATGGAAATAGTCCATAGTGTGTTTTATAGTAGCTTTTTTAAATCTAACTACCCTGTATAGTTCAGACATGGATAGGGATGGTGTTGGTGCTGCAAGTTTGTTGATACATTCCACATTTGCACATTTTCTTGAAACGATGATGGTTGATTGGTTAGATTCGTCTCCAACTGTTGGAGTTGGTTCTCACACACCTTTCTCGAGTCCCAAACTTAAGCCAGAGAAAACATTGAGCCAGCAGTCCTGTCGACGTCAAGATGAAGATACATAATTGTTTTTGATGGCGGCTCTGACAAGGACAAGACAGAGGAGCATCCTCTGGTAGCTGTGAATGTCTCAGTAAGCCCGAGGGTGAAGTATTTGATGCCACCCAAGACAAAGGCGATTACTGATCAGGCGATTGCACTTGTCCAGTCCAGCCAGCGTGCTGGTCATAAGGGTTGCCTCTGTGGAGCCTGACTTCGATACCCTGGATGTGCCGACCACGGAGATTGGCTGATCCTTACTTCTTCTCCGTCAAGTTGCTCTACAAGTTTGTTTACTAGTTAACTGATTAATATTGATGATTATGACTTAACAAAGGCTGGGATAAGTACCACACCAGAAGGCCACACAACGTACCTGACCTATTTGCATGTACTGACGATACAGGTTCTTACATAACCATGAAATATGAAGATGTTCTCTTCAGACGTTTGACTTGAGAAAGTAATGTGTTAAAACAGTTTTTTGACCGTGACAGAAGTTTCAGTCATTTGGCTGAACTAATTTACATTCCACTAGGGTTTCAAGTTATTCACCTGCAACCTTAAACGTGTTAAATCTGAATGAAATCAGGGGGCATCTTTTTATCCCATTGCATGATACAAGCCAAGTCAGTTCTACGATCAGAAAGAAGACAAAAAGAACTACTTCCAGTCAATACCACATGAAAAAAATACTGAAGAAAAATTCTTGTAGCATTTGCTTTCGTTAGCACGAGGGATGGAAGTGCTTCGAAATAACACCAGCATCTCCCCATTTGGAAAAATAATGAGTGCAATACTATATAACACTTGTGAAGTGATACGTCTGGGTTGGTGATGAATCCATGCCCATTACTAGGTTTAAACATGAAGTTACCAAGTCTAGCATGTCTAAAATAATGCATCATCGACAACACATCAATAGCGAGAATTATCAAACACCCATGGTTCGTGAAGGAAGAGCTCACGTCCATTCATCTGCACTACACCCGCCACGATATCTTCTTCACGTTTCCTTGCTGACTCAGCTTTTCTAGCTGATGCTACAGCATCCTGCAAGGAGATACGAACAAACCATGTTAAATTTAATGAATGCACCACACTCTTGCAATAACTATCGAAAAAAGCAACAACCAAAATCAACACCATGCATTCTCCTGGAAAACCATGTGGGTTTTTTTTCTACATCTATCTGAGAGTGTTATCTCCCAGAACAAATGGGAAAGCATAGCCTCAGCCATGAATGGTTTTCTGCATTTCAAAGGTCTAGGATTTAGTCCATGCTAGCACAATTTTCCAATTCTAGCTGTTTGTTTTGATTGAGTTTTATTCAAATAGAAGAGCCAGATGGTGAAGGGTAAACATTTTCTTTATTCTGTCGGAATTGTTTTTGTTAGTTTAAGAGTTAGGATGTGTTTGATAAAGATTCTGGGGACTCTAATGTGATTCATAATTGCAACCAAAATAGAATTAACATGACAGAGTTTACACAAAATCTTATAAAGTCAACACCTGAGATTCATGTCTATTTTCAGTGAATGGAATGAAATTTATTTTTTTATTTTACATTAACAAAAAATACAATAATGTATGACTATATATTTTGTATTATAATAAATAAACTCAAAATTTGAATTTCTCACCAACCAACCAAACAAGCCATAGTAAAAAAAAAGAATAAAGATTGTGACAACCAAAATTTTAACCAAATGCACTGTTAGGTAGGCATTAGTGGTTCTTGATAGACAAATAGAGGTCTAGTGGTTCTTCATCACTATCTTTTTTAAAGAGCATTGAACTTGACATATGTGGACAACCTTCCTCCATCATTGTAGTGCTTGTACAACTTGTTGACTACTTCTTACACAAAAATCACCCCTATGTCCTCTTGTTTCACCATTCTATGTTTCCCAACTATGTGTTTACACTCACTCTCTTCCTAATTTTGTCTCCCATCCTCATCATTGCACGTTTGGTCTTTCAAAACCAACCATCATTGGTCTCGCTTCCACATCAATAAGAACACCAATTGGCGTGAAGAAATTTCTATAAACTGACAGGAAAATACGGGAAACAGAAGCTGGAGCTCATCTTTGTCCACAGTAAAAATAAACAAAACCATTGCAAAAGAAAGCAATTAATGGTTTAGTGATCAGACAATCATTGAAATTATTTTGTTAAATGTTGTGCTTTATAAAAATGTCGGAGTACTTCTGGTGATTGGCAGTGCAATTCCAGTAGTGGCAATGACTTCGATGTATGCTAACATCATTAGGTTTGACAATTATGAAAAACTTCACAATTAGATTACCACCAATTTTGATGTAATTGAATTACACACAAATGAGTTAATTGGGTTATGGAGGTAATCCAATTATGATGTGTATTTTGATGAAGCAAACATCATAATCAAAGGTGAAATGTAATTGGATTACATTACACTGCTTGGTTACAGCCAACCAAACATGGCCATAATGTAAAGAAACATATGAGAAGATCACAAACCTGAAAATAGGACCAGAACAACTTCTATATGTCAGCAGTTGCCTAATTTCCTTAACATTAGAAACTACCCATTTGCTTGAATAATTACGCAAACTTTATATCTATGCTTAGAGAAGACTTCCATCTCCTTAAAATCTACCTTAACAAATCTCAGTAACCCCAATAAGCGAGGGTATACACTACTACTCAGTACCAGAACTACTTTTCAACTACACCAATTACATTACTAGTCAGTACCAGAACATGAGAGCCTATTTCAACGAAAACATGAAGTACCGGAACCTACGAATACAAATCCTTTTTGCACAAAAAACAACATGGGACCCTCACAATGTACATCATGAAACCAACCAAATTCCCCAAAGAACCAAACTTTTTAGTACATCCAAACATTTTTATTTTGCGACCTTGTCGATGATGTAGACCACCCCAATTCTCCATCCTGGGAATCATCCCCAGATAACCAAAAGAACAAGCTACTTTTCAAGCTACGCCGCATGGTTTCGTGAAAACAAGTATAGCATCGCTTCATGAAGGGGTGAGACCATGACAGTTACCAAGCAAAGAAGACCGGGGATTTTGTGCAAACCAAGAGAACCCTAGGACGATGATATGATGAGAGAAAGGAAAGAAGAGAGAGGACCTTCTGGCGCTTCCAAGTCAGGAACTGGGTCGCACTCATCGGCTTTGTAGTTAGCGGCACAGCTGCGTGTTCATCAGCTCCGCCTCCCCTCCGCCGCCGCTCCTCCTCTCCTTCCGCGCCCATGGCGATTGCCGATAGCGTCGCCAAAAAGGAGTTGTATATTTATTTGTTTTTCAGCTTTTGTGTTTCAGTCCAACAACAGAGTCTTTCTTTCTCCTCACAACTTTTTTTTTTTGTTTGAAATCAATAAATATCATTCACTAATATTCACTTGATTATATATAAAAGTCACTGATAAAAAGTTCACAAAATACAATTCAAAAAGTAGTTAAGTTCCAAACGGCTAATTAGAAGTCTAAAAATATTACAGGCCAAAAGATAAGTGTAAATTACAGCACTTATCCAAGAAATATTAATTATCATTTTCAATTCTTGGTCGAAAATGATCATAAGTTGGGTCCTCAACCGTAGGTGTTGGGTTAGCTGTCGTAGAACTGGATCCAGGTACAACTACCCCAATTGAAGAGACAATGGACTGAATCGCAAGGTTAGTTCTCTCATAATTCCAATCTTGTAGTATATTATCTAAATCATGAGAAAATTTCATGTAACTGTGACCTGAGAGGAAGGTTACTCTCTAAAATTTAATTAGTGATATAATATCAAATAAGATGACGTCAGTTGGTCTAAATTTATTTCTAAAAATTCTATTATTTCTTTCCAACCAAATGATCCATAAAATAATTGGAATGAGAAGATTCCATACTACAATATTAATAGAAAATCTTGTATTTATCCTTTGAGAGAAAATTTCCTTTAAACTACCAACATGAATAGTTGAGATATTAGATAAAAAGAATCTCGAAATGATTGTTGCTATTAGACAGATTAAGAAAACATATGAAGTACTCTCACAACTATAGGAACAGGATGAGCAAGAAAAACTAACCTATCAACCTTTTTACTTGAGATTTTCTGCGATACCAATTATAGTAGAACTTATTTACAACTCCGTCCTTAAAAATTATCTTTATTTTCTTATCGAAAGATTTATTATCACCTCTTGGATTTGCAAATTACGAGGAAAAAAATATAAAGAAAAATAACTTTCGCTGCCGTTTGTCAAAAAAAAAATTATTATCATTCAACCTTCTCACAATAATTAAGCTTTTTGTGGTACCAATTATGGTAACACTTATTTACAATTCCGTCCTTAACAAAAGTCTTTGTTTTCTTGTCAAAAGATTTATTATCGTCTAATCTTGTGACAATAATTAAGTTTCTGTCCACCCAAGATTTAACATCATCTAACCTTGTGACAATAATTCAGCTTTATATATTTAGTAGGGTGTGTGATAACTACAAGGTACCAAAAAATTTAGTAGTACCATAAAATTCACTTTCAACGTGTTGGATTAGATTATGTGAATGGTTAGATTGAAACCAACATAAATACTACATTGAGTTTTTTTTGAGGATAAGTAACTACAACCGTGGGTTTTTTTATGTAACCTGAAGTAGTTGGTTGCAGGCAAAGCAAAAAAAAAAGTTAAACCAATGCCACCAAAAGCGTTGACACAACACACAGTCAAACCAATATACACCGATGGATATTAAAGTCTATCAAAATGGAACTCAATGGAAAGAGGTTGTAATAGTAAAATACTTTGTTAGGAATGACTCTAGAGCTATTCTAAATGTACTAAATGGCAGAGCCTCACCATTATGGCTGGAACTCAAAAATTGCTTTGATATTATTAATGGCTTTTCAGTTTTTCAGGTTCATAATGGCAGAAATACTATTTTTTGGGAAAATAAATGGTGGAATGGTGAAAAATTAAGAAATAGCATTCCAGATATATATCAATTGGCTAGATTTAAAAAAGCATCTGTTTTTAAAACTTCAGAAATCAATGTTGCTGATCCTAATTCTTTATTTATTGATCCTTTAATTTTTGAGAATTCTGAGTTATTAAATGATCAGGTGGATACATTTTCAATCGTACTTAACAGTGTTAGTCTAACAGATGCACATGATCTAATGATTTGGAAACCCACCAGTAATACTTTCACAGTAAAATCATGTTATGAAATGCTAAATGATGGTGGGCAAAGATTCAAACATATGCATGAAATTTAGGATTGTTGGATGCCACTGAAAACCAAACTCTTTGCATGACTAGTACTTTGCAATAAAATCCTCACAAAGGATAATCTAATGAAAAAAGGTTAGTTTGGCAATGAATCTTGCATATTCTGCAGTAATGCTTATGAATCTGTTAAGCATTTATTTTTATTATGCCCATTTACACAGTCCATTTGGAATTCCTTCACTATTGGATGTATATATCCTGCTTTTCTTTCTATTGAGGACTTATTTGTGATTCCCCCTGTGCTGAAATTTGATACTACTTTAACTAGTGCTCATATCTTTGTTCAAGTTATTCTATGGATTATTTGGCAGGAGAGAAACAATAGAATTTTTAGGGGTATACACAAGAATTCCTATATGATCACCAATGATATCTCTTCATTGTTTCACTGTTGGGTAGACTCTTTGGCCACAGGTTTCGAAAAGAGTGAAAATATGCGGGCAATATCATCTTATCAGCATAACAGAGAGGTGGAGCATAGCTCAATGGCTTCCAACAATTCCTAATGTGAGATGGAGTATGATACTGGAACTCCTGCTCTTCCCATGCGTGATTAACTTTTGGTTAATTGATACTATTTAGCTTGCAGTTGCTGAGATTTCATTTGTGTTCATAAGCTACTTGTAATATTTTTGGGTCACCTGCTGCATGATTGGTTCTGTATATTTTGTCTGGGCAATACTCTGCAATACTCTAGATGATATTTTACCTTATTATTATTAACTAATTACCGTTTACAAAAAAAACATATCTCCACGAAGACTCAAAAAGATACTGATATGCCAATTCAACAATATGATAGAGTACGTTAACAAATTCAAGTGTCTACATATAAAGTAGAATTATTATCAAGATATACTACTTTTAGATTTTTTTAAATTTAAAGATATTTATATTTAAATTAAGATGTATGGCCTCCTTGTAAACAAAGGCCCTCCTCCTTCAATGAAAGATATACCTCGATCGAAGAGATATAGAGTAAGATAAAGAAAGAAATCTCAGTCATACAGATACTACGAGACAAAGGTTACTTGAAGAGTTTTCGAGACACTTGACTACTATACCCACTCACTCACGTTCAAAGAAAAGGTAACGAGGAGAATACTTTTTGACATTGTAAGGTGTCTCTTTCTTTCAAAATCACCCCCACTATTGGACAATATATGTCTCTAAATTTTGTGTGTGTGACAGATTACCAATGATGCAAAATTTGAATCACATGTATTCTATATTAACACTATATACAACATCACACTATGTATCATTCAACATTAGATTCAGTAATAGAAAGTCACATGCACAATAAATGATTCATCTATTTCATGTTGTCTATATATGCAACATCACATTAGGTATTATTTGACACTACATTCAATAATACAAATTCATAGACATGATACATAATTCTTATATTTCATATAGGCCTATAAATCGATTGAGTTAGGATTACCTTTAGGGTCTATCCTTACCCTAAGTTGTCCTTTTCTTGATAGGTGACGGGTCGGATCAATACTTGTTCTAAAAAACTTGACTGCTACCCTATCTACGACCATTTTGGTTAATGGATAGTGATACAAGTTGATGGGTCAAACAAATGAGTTTTTTTATTTTTTAAGACTACAATTTATATTATTTCATGACTTTAATTGAACCCAAAATTGAACCACGATTACAAAAAAACTGTTAATAAGACAACAACCTCTAAAAAAATCAAATGGTGTTCATCTAAGATTAATAATAAATTTAACAATATATAACAAGAATAATTCCATTATTATCATTTATTATAATACAATATCATCCAAGAATAATAATAAAATTAAAAACAATATAAATATAATATCATTTAACTACATCATTCATGATTAATGATTCAATGGTTTAAAGTACTATCAATAATACAAAAAAAATACAAAATACTTTAATCACCGTCCATAATTCAAATGTATAGAGTATTATTAAGAATATAATAAAACAAAACTCTATGATTCAATAGGCTAATGAATTAGCAAGAGACCCAAAGAAGTATATACTTATCCTTATCCACTAAAGAGATGATTAAGTGGATAATGGATTAGTAGATGAACGAGTGGACAAAACCCCTACCTAACTCATTCCTAAAGGATCGGGTTGGGTTAGATTAATTTGTGAAATCCGACCCACTTACAATCCTAATTTCATATTGACACTCTATGCAATATTGTACAATGTATTATTCAACATCATATTCAATAATATAAATTTATGCATTTAACACATGATTAGATGTACTTCTTCGAATATTCGATCATATGCATACTTGACGCTTGTTCATACCTAGTGTTGAGGTGTTTTACGCCGTCGCCTCAAATAGGGTCAGCTAATCAATCCCATATCAATATGTTAACCTTTACACTCAAGCATACATGAGTTGTGTTGGCGTGGTTTGCATCATTTAGCCTCGAACAAGGATAGGCGACCAATCCCATATCAATATGTTAATTTCGATATTATACTCGAGCATACAAAAGTAATACTGGGTTGATTTGCGTCGTTTGGCCTCGAATCGAGTTGGACGATCGATCCTATATCTATGCGTTAATCTTGATGTTATACTCAAACATACATTAGTAGAGTGTTAGGAGTGATTTATGTTGTTCATTGTAGATGTCATGCCATGACATGCTTGGTCGATCACATGGGTGTCTTTAAGTAGATCGCTCGGGTTGGTTTGACCTCAAATCAAGTCCGATGATCGATTCTACATTATCCATATTATTATTAAATTATGCTAGATTATGTAATTTTTATCGAAATTAAATTCTATCATACGTATATTTGATTTCGTATTCTTTCTTACAGTAGATCGTGTATTTTCATCAACATAATATTTGATTATACACATATTTGATCTCACGTCTTGGACCTTAACATCAATTTTGAGGTGAGGGCGACACATATATTAAACATGTTGGGTACCAAATATGTATGTAAAAGTTATGCAGTTACCGAATATGTAGCTATCGAACATGCACATATTAATCATATTTGATCTCACGCTCTAAACCTTGACATCAATATTGAGATAAGGGTGGAATACTACCTACATGTTAATTTTAACATTATATTCTAATATACCTGAAAACCATAGGTTAATCTTGACATTATAATTGAACATACATGATTACATATAAATAAAATTTTATCATATAATTTTTCTCTTTTTTAAATTTTGAAATACAAGCGTAATGGTCATAACGAGATTCTTTTACGGTAATTAACGGAACCTCATCATAAGCGGTCTGAGAGAAGTTCAAATATTAAAAAATCATGATAATACTTTGAAATTTGTTTTTAACAAATTTCACAGGGATATAAAAAAGAACCGTAAACACTCACCAAACCCACTTGAAACCAAAACCCAACAATAAGACGAATACAATAATGCTAAAAATAAGAAAATGAGAACGAATACTCCATTCACCATTGGTGATATATGATGTGAGATGAGGAACTAAAGGCGTGGATGGAATTTCAAATGTGTATTTCTCTCAAAACGGATGCAATCTCTTTAGACATCGATTTTTTCATAGGGATTTGACAATATGTTGCTACGGATCTCTTAGAATCTCTCTTACATAGCTCTCAAAATACTCTCGAAAATCCCTAATCTCTCTCTTTTAGGCCTCTAAAAAAAATCCTCTTTTTTTCTTCTTAAAAGATCCCCTTAACTCTAGGTCTAGAGGTATTTACATAGGGTTTCCAAGCATTATATCTCATTGGAATATGTGTAAATCTTATTTAAATTTAAATTTTAAATCCATATTTAAATTTTAAATGATTTAAATAAGATTTTTTAAGTCTACTAGGGTATTTGTTCTCTTAATGTGGGAAAATATATTAAAATAAAATAAAATAACGAGTTTTAACCATCAATCTTTGTTATTAAACAAGAAAAATATATAAAAATGAAGCACTTATTATACAAGATTAAGATCTAACATGTCAATAGCTAGAATAAATTATAAAGAAGCATAATTCTATAATGATCTATCAAGATGCATGTTAGTATAATATACCTTGATAATAAGATGTATGAAACGCGTAACTTTCCTCAAGTTGCTTCCACTAAACCTAGCTACAAATTTCAATTTAATTATTTTTATCTTTAGTATTAATCAACAATTACAATAATAATGCAGCTAAGGCTAATTACTCGCAATAGTAAAATAAATCCACTAAATAACAAAAATAAACTGAACTAAACACTCACCTGAATCTCTGATGTGTGTCCTAGGTCGAGCCGGGCCAGACCCGTCGTGGGCCGTGTCAGGCCCAAGGTCCAGGCCTACGAAGGCCAATTTACTAGGCCCAATATGGCCCCTGAAAACAGTCTAGAACGGGCTGGGTCGGGCCGGCCTGCCTGTAAAAATTTTAAAAATATATATATAGGGCGCACATACCTGGCGCACCATTCTGCAATGGCTATAAAGCCGTTGGCAACGGCCAACGGCTAAATAATGTAGCCGTTTTCAAAGGCTATTTAGCCATTGCATTATTGCTTCTTTTTTTAAATCTTAACAACTATTACTCCATTTACCCTATAAATACCCCCTACTCTATTCATTTTTCTTCACAACTCAATCTTCTTTTCTCTTCTCAACTAGAAGTCTACAACTTTCTCCCAACTTTCAAGTGGAGATTTCGCTATTTGGCTTTGGATTCCGCCCCGTCTTCTATTCTTCAGTCTCCACGCGACACCAGCTGAGCCAGCAACATCGAAATTTCTCTACTTCTAATTCCTCCAAATTCTTTACTTCTAATCCCTCTATTTTTGGATTTTGATTTTTGTGGGTTAAGGGTTGTATTATTTTATATTCATTTTTATATTAAAATGGAAAATATTGGTAATCTTGGTAGTCATGACTATATCCCTAGTATGAAGTCAGATTAGCCTTAGTCTACCCCAACATATACTTCACAATCCGCAGATACTAAAAAACTTAAGAAATAAAGTTCTTGGGTTTGGGAGCATGTTACATTAGACCCTGTAAATCAAACTAGGTGTTACTGTAATTATTGTAATACTACATACACATGTCCTAAGGGAGGGGGTGTAGGTCATATATCTAGACATTTACAAAAATGTATACCCAAACATAATAAAGATGACAACACAGATTTAAAACAATCGAAATTACAAG
>JAMKQA010017685.1:0-11099 GCA_024699735.1 Posidonia australis | reverse complement strand
CACGGAATCTGGATTTTTTATAAATTTTCAAAAGGGTTACAATATTCCTTTGTTCTTACAAAATTGGAAAGAACTGCAAATACAAAAAAAACTACTCGTCGTCTAAATCTTCTTTGTCAGATGCCGCCTTTTTGAAGTATTCGGCCAGGAGACGGGCACCTCGTCGGGTGATTCGGCGCGACCACTGAGTAGCTGCAGCAGCTTGGGAACAGGGAGCAGAATCACGAACCCTCTGGGTAACCTCGGTATCTGGGCGGTCGTCCTCAGATGCCTCCATAGTGAAATCCCCACTACTGGCTACATTCACCTCCTAAGCTGGAAAGTCTTGCTGCAATGTCAAAATTTTCTGTTAGCAGTCAGAATTATAAGGGAAGTTAACAAAAAAAAAATAGAAACATACCCGGATGATGTTATGCCAGCGCAGTTCCTGGAAAATAATAGATGTGTCAGGTGTGCTTTAAGTTGAAAATGATAATTTGCAAAGTAAAAATTTTACCCTCCTCCGGCGGATGTCAGCGTAAAAGGTGCCAAATTGTTCTTCGAAGCCCTGTAAATTATGACAAATGTCAGACTTATATAATTCATATATCAGCAATATTAAGCAGGAGTGGTAATCATGTACCTTGGCCCAGTCAGAGGCTTACCACATCCCACGCTGGCAGTCCCGCACTGCCTCCTTAAATAGGTACGGCTTCCCCACATGCCTGTACCAAGCCAAGTAGTCTGTATAGTTAACTTCCCGAAGGACATGTCTGTCTTGGGAAGCTATGGCTGCTGCATGCCGGCTTCTAACAACTGAGCGAGTCATAGTCGGACGATCCATATCAAGAGGTGGAAGGGTAGGAATGTAGAACTCGTTCAGGAATTGATGCCGCACGCGCCCCGGAAGGAAATAAGCCGACTTCTTCATGCAATAAAATTTCACCTGTTTTTCCCTAAGAACGCGGCCAGAGTTCAGGGAAGCCCAGTCAAAGCCATCATATCTGGAGAATGGACGCAGATGAACCTGTTTTTAGAGCAAGAAGAAAATTATAAGCAATCTAAGCAAGCATTAGAGGATACCGCATAAAAAGGAAGGGAAACTTACATCCTCAAGCTCTCCCAGGTCCAGCAGATACCGGTAGGACTCGTAACTATAGACCGCAACAGCGGCCCGATGGTCAGGCTCGACCCACTAGCGGGGAAGGGGCAGAAGCTCGTCCCGAAGGCGACCGAAACTATGCCCTCTGGTGATATGCTCCATGATCCAATACTAGAAATGGTAGACAGAAGTTAGTTTATCAAATATTAAGCATAAAGGAATTTTATTTTGCGAAATAATGAAAACGAATAATTACAGTCAGCAGAGGGTATAACCCCACATAAGAGCGGCGCCCAAGCTTAACCACATTGTCAAGCCCGCAGATCAGCTAGGTATAACTAGCTGGCCCAATCATAATGATCCAGATGCTCCAGATTGGTTAAATATGCTATCCAATCAACATGAATGCAATAAGCAGATGAATCGCAGACCATCATGGCCAAAAGATCCAGTAGGAAATGCCTCAGTACAAAGTCTGCCTCCTCGCTGTCAGGCTCGGGGTTGGGCCAGAATTTGTCCCACTCTCTCAACCATCCTACTGTGATCATGTATTTCCCCTGAGGTGGCTTTGGAGGAACACAACCTAAATGCGCAGGAGCAAGGTGCATATCGTTAGTGGTCTCACCTATAATTGGCTCGTTACCGAAGGGAAGACCCGTCAACGAAGCCCACTAATCCGGTAGGACGGTCAGCTCTCCAAATGGAAGGTGGAAAGTATGTGTCTCAAACCTCCACCTTTCCACTAAAGCCCTGAAGAAATTATAATGGCCGTGAATGATGGGTATGCGAAGCAAACCTCCAAATGGGGAGCGGTGTAGGAGGAAGTCTTGCAGAAAGTCTGGTAGATGGTGGAAATGGTCAAGCATTGGGCCCCAGTGGCACCGCATGATCCGGTTTACGTCTCCCTCCTGAAATTTCAAGAACAGAATTAATGCCAAGTCAAGAGCAATTAAAGCTTGTTAAAGCAGGAGGATTACCCCAAAATCTGGACCCTCACAGATGTGATGGTCACTTAGCAGTCGCCCCTCAAAATTGCTGGACTCCTGGAAATGCATTAGTCAAACAAACACCAGGTGTATATATATTTTCTTCCAGTTTCGGGTTTACCTCAATGGGGACAACATGAGTCGAGCTGCTAGAGGACCGTGACCTCGAGGAACTGCCTCACCGCTTGGGACGAGAACTAGAAGGAGTGTCCTGCGAGGATTGTGGGGTCCCCTCCTCGGGAACTGGGTCATCCTGCGGAAAGGGAAAAAAGCCGAACCAAGAGTTAAACGATAGCAGTAGACATGACAAATGCAAAATATGTCAAAGTCAAATGTGGCATTACATTCATTGGCATAATAGCAAAGGGCATGGCATTCAAAGCGCTATGGCATATGGCGGCAAAAAATGCAAGTATAGACAGGCGTACAGTTGCAGTTCAGTGTTTGATGTGACAATATTCTCTTGTTAAATTTGCAAAAATGAAATACTCTGGATAAGCTATCAAGTGGTTCAGCAACTTGATTCAAAGCAGTTTGCAACAAAAATTAGAAATGGCGTAGAAGAGCAGCATGGCATTTTATCAAAGCGTGTAAGCAAACATCAGAGTATTATCCAAACCTTGAACCTTCCTCACAGCCTTCCATCACCCCATTGCCTGCCATCATCACCACCACACAACCAACCCCACACTACGTCCGACCTATCTCACGGCCAGCCTGCCGCAAGCCTTACAAACCTTAGTCCACCATCACCACCACATTCCTCATTGCCACACCGCCGGCCCATCACCGCGTGGGTCGGTCCACCAGAACCCATTACACAGCTAACTTGCCGTAACCATTCACCTCACGACTGCCCCACCAAAACCCAGTAGCCAATCTGCCTCACGGCCAGCCCGCCATCGCATGGCTCAGTCCGTTGAACCCACCGTCGACTACTTCACTGCATACCTACCATCACCACCTCAGCTCGTCGGAACCCATGAGCCGCCGGTCATCCAAGCAAGAAGCAAGCAAAGAATTCTAGCACAGAGCAAAATACAAGAGAGGAGCTCAAGATTACCTCCACTGGCGAACCCCTGTCCAGCCAGTCTTGAAGGGTCCGGTCCATCGCCGCCGCAACTAGCTGTCGATCCTCGCGGCACCTCGTCGACGCGCCTCACGCTTGCACCAGTCGAGAGCACCCCGTCGGTGCACCTCCTACGTGTCACTGCCGTAAGAGGATGAGAGGGGCGGACAAAGTGGAGAAATAGGGAAGAAGAGGAAGAGACACGCCCTTTGAGAGAAGAAGGAAAATTAATTAAAAAAAGAAGAAACTATATGCATGTTGTTTTGGGGGATATGAAATCAAATCAGCAAGACCATGAAGAGCCAAGCAGCACAAATACATCTGCAGTCCCAGCAAGCAGGGAGGAATGAGAAAATATTCCTTGACGGTTATGGCAGTTATTCAATGGGACCCATGTGTGAAATAAGTCAGGGTTCAAAATGCAAAATGGTCGTGAAAATTGCGTTTCAGCCCCTAGCACCTCACAGCTTACGTTCCAAGATCTAGGTATATAGTGTCAAGCACATGGCCCACAAAATGCACCACATGGGGTAATTTGCAGATAACACCCTACGTTTCGTAAATTTACAGATCGGTCCACAAAGGATGTGGGAAGTTTAATTTGAAGCAGACGTTTGTTGATATATAGCAGAGTCTCGAATGTCACAGCATGGTGGCAATATAGCAATTAAAGGCAGTCGTGATTGGGCAATTTGCAATAAAGCCCTCAAGTTATGGATATTTGCAAATAAGTCCTCACCTTTTGCAAACAATATTGAAAATTCGAGCAAAGAAGAGATTGTACATGCGTCTCAGCAAGAGTGCCAGTTTCTGCACCGCAGCATTAGCAGTCAGCATATTACAGTTTTGCTTGTCGGGGCACCTTTGCCGTTTTCCTTCCTAGGGGATAATCCAGGGATCATCGCTTTGTTTTCCGGGATCTCCTTCTGAACCGATGAGATCCTTCTGCCCCTTTTGGATTTTCGCAGGCGCGAAATCCAGCTTCTTGACTTTGACCGGGTGGTTAATGCCATTTGCCCCTTTTGGATTTTCGCGGGCGCGAAATCCAGCTTCTTGACTTTGACTGGGCGGTCAATGTCATTTGCCCCTTTTGGATTTTCGCGGGCGCGAAATCCTGCTCCTTGACTTTGACTGGGCGGTCAATGTCATTTGCCCTTTTGGATTTTCACGGGTGCAAAGTCCAGCTTCTTGACTTTGACCGGGCGGTCAATGTCATTTGCCCCTTTTGGATTTTCACGGGCGCAAAATCCAGCTCCTTGACTTTGACTGGGCGGTCAATGTCATCTGCCCCTTTTGGACTTTCGCAGGCACGAAATCCAACTTGTTGACTTTGACCGAGCGATCAATGTCATCTGCCCTTTTGGATTTTCGCGGGCGCGAAATCTAGCTTGTTGACTTTGACCGGGCGGTTAATGTCATTTACCCTTTTGGATTTTGGCAGGCGCGAAATCCAGCTTGTTGACTTTGACCAGGAGGTCAATGTCATTTGCCCTTTTAGATTTTCGTGGGCGTGAAATCCAGCTTCTTGACTTTGACCGGGCGGTCAATGTCATTTTCCCCTTTTGGATTTTCGCAGGCATGAAGTCAGCTTGTTGACTTTGACCGGGTGGTCAATGTCATTTGCCCCTTTTGGATTTTCGCGGGCGTGAAATCCAGCTCCTTGACTTTGACAGAGCGGTCAATGTCATTTGCCCTTTTGGATTTTCGTGGGCGCGAAATCCAGCTCCTTGACTTTGACCGGGTGGTCAATGTCATTTGCCCCTTCTGGATTTTCGCGAGCGTGAAATCCAACTTGCTTATCTTGATCGGGCGGTCAAGGTCATGTGCCCCTTTTGGATTTTCACGGGCGCGAAATCCAGTTTGCTGGCTTTGATCGGGCTATCAAATGTCCATTGCCTCTCCTAGACTTTCGCGGGCGTAGAGTCCAACTGGCTGACTTTGACCGGGCGGTCAAAGCCCTTAGTTTCTCTTGGATTTCCTTGGGCAGGAAATCCTATGGCTTGACCTTTTGACCAGATGGTCAGGGTCTTAGCCCTTCTCTCGGATTTCCTTGGGCAGGAAATCCTGTGGCTTGACCTTTTGACCAGATGGTCAAGGTTTTAGCCCCTTTCTCGGGTTTCCCTGGGTAGGAAATCTAGCTGCTTGACCTTTTGACCGGGTGGTCAAGGTCCTTCTCCCCAGTCAAGGTCCTTCTCCTTCCTCTTTTGGGTTTTTGCGAGTGTAAAATCCAATTGTTTGACCCTCTGGCCGAGCGGTCAAGGTCCTTTCTCTTCTGAGTTTTCGCAGGCACGAAATCTCTTTGTTCGCCCTTGGTCTGTGCGGACATAGCCCTGTTTTGTTTGACAAATGATATGTTTGTCATGCCCCTTTTCCTTGGGTTGGTATCCCCAATTACTCGGTTGACAACTGTCACGCTGTCAAGTGTCTGGGTTGATAATACTTGATTGGCTTGTCATATCCTGTCTCTTAGGTTGATAACCTCATAATCTAGCTGATGAGTCCGACTACTTATCATTTACCTGCCTGTGGTTTCCTCTGTGCGCAGGATTTCTTTATCTTTTGTCTTGTTATTTCAGCATTAGCATCAGCATCGCATCATCTTGCAAGCACCCATTCTTGTGTTTTTTTGTTGGCATCAGCTTCGCATCGGCCGTTAGCATCGACTTTTGCATTGCCATTTCGCATTGGCATCACATCCCCAGCATTTAGATCAGCAGTTGCACACATTTTGCATTTGCATTTGCATTGGCAACAAGTCATGATTTTCGGTGCATCCGCCGGATATGTGACTTACTGCCTACAACAAACACCATCCTTCTGTAACCTCAAAATGGGGGTATCTTGTCAACCCTGAGCATCGGTCTTAGTTCCCTTCGTCCCTCGACCTCGCTCAGGGAGGGGCATCAGTTCCTGTAACCATGCCGGCGACACACGGCAAGAATAATAAAAATGAATATGCGAATGCAGGAGTCGCCACCTAGTCTATTAAAATGGAAGACGAGGAAAACCATATAAAACATGCAAATCATGCAATGGAAAAGCAGGTCATAAACCAGTAAATGGGTAAGGATCCCTGTTATGCACGAGGAAGGTATTAGGCACCCTCGTACGCCTGAATAATCGGTCTTCTATTGGTTTCTCATTTGCTTATGAAATGTCGGCTTTCAGCCTTTGCTATACGCCTGAGAGCGGTATGCCATGCCATGCTTGGTGTCTTATGCTAAATAAGGGCACATGATGTGCAGGGTGTGTCCTAGTGCTCAGAAGTATCACTCATATATCGGGTCGAGTGTCGATGCAAAGATATTACATAAATAAGATCAAGGATCTAATGATTTCGAGTGATTTTTCATCCTTGCTTTGCTATATGCCAAATGCAATCTAACATGCATAAAATGGTTAAAAGCAAGGCTATGCCTTCCTGATATATCAGGGAAGAAAACTAGGAAAAATCCAGAAGCAAATCAAGTCGAGAAAGCATGCTAAAAGCCATATGAAAACCTGTTGTGTGCTACTGAAAACAGGCTGATGCGCCTGTTTGGTGCGCCAGACTGGTGCTCCAGTCTGGTGCGCCACCTAGATGCTCCTATGTGGGCTAGAAAGATGTGCTGAGGGAAAACAGAAATCCATGTAGTGCCACATCACATGCATTCCAGAAAACCATGCAATGTAAAATCCTTCGCAAAACTTGGAAAACATGCCTTAAAAGTGAAAGCAATACAAGTGCAATGACCTGTGGACCTTGTGCTCAAGGGCTGGTAGCCTCACACAAGATCACACCCTGTGCATGCTAAACGAAAGATGCAGGATTCAGTCATTCCACTGGATCATGGGCTGATGCACAAGGTTATCCATGTTGGAGTAAGGTGCAATAAACCTACCAGATTCTGACCAAGGACTGATTATCCAAAGGGGGAAAACAACTAGGAAACAATCTTGCTTTAAACCGAAAACATGCATGCAAATCCATGGAAAATCAAAGAACAAGCAGTAAAACAATTAGGCTCAAAATCATTCAAAAAACCATGCAAGCAGATATGCAAAAGTTAATGTTTTGCTCTCTGACCTGTCTGGTGCTCCTAAATGGGGCGCCAGAGTGGTGTGCCACTCTGGTGCACCATATAGGTGCTCCCCAGAAAATCTGGATCAGACTACAATCTGATCTAGAACCTGACCCAAAATAAAGATGGGTGACTTGTGCTAATGCAGGTTGGTTCATGCGAGTGTTAAGAGTTAAAAGCATGATAGGATGCATCTGATCAAAGCTATCTTATTATCATTAAAACAAGATGACTAAATGGGTTCATGGCAAGAACACATGCAAAATGCAAAGGATACAAACATGGAACAAGTAAACCCAATAAAACATAGCTCATGCAGGCGATATATTGTAGATTTTATGCTAGAAATAAAGTAGACATGCTCACAATCAAAAGTGTAGATTTTCATGAAGAGCAAAGAGGATAAGTAAATTCATCATTGAACCCTCATGAAGATATAGAAAAATCAGACCATATATGTGGAATTTATAGCATGCTTTATTTCATTGCAAAAGGACAAGAACTTTAAAGGAAAAGTGGGGAGGACCTACCTTGCCCAAGATATTCCTTCAAGAAAGAAAAGAAAGACCCAAGATAATAAGCTCCTTGATGCGTTGGAAGGGCTGAGAATATCTCTGGATGCAAGGCAAAGCTTGAGTGCTCAAGTGAATAGTTGCAGAATTCTAGAGAAGGCTATGTAGCTGTGTGTCTCTATCTTTCAAGATGATTAGCCCCTTCAAATGGTTGCTTATGGGGTCTATATATAGGGATTTTCCGTGGGTAACTCCTAGGACAACAAGGAGCCTCGTAGACGAAAAGCTAGAAGATTCCATGGCATATTCGCTAGTAGAGGTAACAGCCATGGGAGGTGGAAAGTTAACAGCCAACAGCCTGAGAAATGGCTAGGCGCCTGGTATGTGCACCGGGTTGGGAGGTGTGCCAGGGAGGTGTGCTAGGGAGGTGTGCTAGCTAGGTGTGCTAGGTAGGTGTGCTAGCTAGGTGTGCTAGGTAGGTGTGCTAGGTAGGTGTGCTAGCTAGGTGTGCTAGGTAGGTGTGCTAGCTAGGTGCTCTCCCCTACTTGTCTTAATTGGGCTGCAGGCTTGCTATTGATTTAGGATTGATTTAGCTAATAGGACTCAAGGGTTAGCCACATCCAAAGCAACATCTGGAAAGCTCATCTTTGAGTCACCTCAAAATCGTGTTGTCTACACCTTCGGACGAAGAGTCTATCGAAATCATTATCCAAGGAGCACAGCCTGATGTTGGGGCTCTGTTGAGCATTTAGCCAGTCACCACCTTCCCATCTCTAATTCGGGTAGGCGCACGCATAGAGAGCTCCCTCCGCAGTGGTAGCTTTCTTGCGCTCGCCACATTTTCCAAACAAGCCGCATCCCCAGATCACCAGGCGAGCAGCAGCACTCGCAACGGTGCTGGCACCTGTTACCCTAAGAGGCAGGATCCTCTTAAGCCTGCTGTCGCATACGTGGGGTCAATTGCCATGCCCGTCAGTGTGGTGAACCAACCAGGCCCGAGTCAGTTAGTTTACGCACCTACACCTAGGGCACCGCACACACCACAAATCACTACCACCGCCCAATCGGTGTATCCCGCGGCACCAGTCCGGCAAGGACCTCGCCTAGGGTAGAGAAGGCTTCAATGCCCTGGATGACAATATACACCACTTGTTGAGCTGCTGAGCGCCATCCTCCCTAAAGTGGTGTCACTCCTGAAACTCCAGGAGATTCGCCCCCCACCGAATCCTCATCCGGGGTAGTACGACACGAGTCGCTTTTGCAATTTCTACCGTTGCGCGGGTCACTCGACGAACAATTGCATGGCTCTTCGGAACTCCATTCAGGACTTGATTGACCACAAGGTCATCGTCATCGACACTCAGGAGGCACGCACTGCACTTGCACCACCACTGACACAAACACAAGTACCACCGGCTCATGCCAACATTGTCAACCAGCCCATGCCTGCACATGACAACTCAGCAGGCGCTGGGGCCTCAGGAATCCGTTTCCTCTCTGCCTCCAAGTCTATGACATCTATAGTGGACCCCTTTGACCTGATCTGTACAGGGGTTAGGACCTCCCTTACTCATTTTATCATCTGATCCATGTCGGTTCCGAGTCAGCCGTCTACATGATAAGGCTGACCGCTAGGGTGGAGCGTACCGTCACATCGCCAACCATGCATTCTGTGCCATCCATTGGCCTCCTTATCTTGTCCCACCTCTTAATTAAAATCCTATCCAATCTCTGGTCCAACCTTTTACCGAGATTCTCGTCCAATCTCCTGTCCAACCTCTTAACTAGATCCCAATCCAATCTCCTATCCAACCTCTTACCTAGATCCCAATCTAATCTCTGGTCCGATCTTTTACCGAGATTCTTGTCCAATCTCTTGTCCAGAATCCTATCTAATCTCTTGTCCAATCTCTTACTTAGATTCTATCCAATCTCTAGTCCAACCTTTTACCTGGATTATTGTCCAGAATCCTATCCAATCCATTGTCCAATCTCTTTCCTAGAACCTCGTCCAATCACCCATTCAGCATGCTGTTCCGTGTCTTGTCTAGTCTTCATTCCAACGCCCTGTCCCGCATCTTATCCGGCCTCTTGTTCAGCTTCTTATCCAATATCCTGTCTATCCAGACCCCTTGAGTCAATCAGTTTTATTCCGGCTCTCGAGCGTGTCAATTACCTGACCGTGTCAGTTACTTGACCGTTCGAAGCAACCCCCTTCGGATGATCAAAAACGTTTGTCGCAAATGGGGATACAAGGAAAGAACGCCACTCGAGTGACACGACCAAGGAATCTCCAAGCCCATCTAGGATGAAGAAAAGTTGGAACTCGTGGTATCAAGCTACGAGCAATAGCTGCACGAAGACAGATAGTCGCGCACCAAGAGGTACAATCGGATTTTTATTCCATTGGACCCCACTAACTTTGTCAATGCAAGGGTACTTGATCCCAATCAGAGTCAAGCTATGGTTGAAAAGAGTCAATGTCAGATGGCATAACCACAACCTCAGTCATCGGAAGTCGCTTCGACAGCATCAGTCACCTCTCCAACAGCGATCCTTATAGTGATAGCCATAGAAATTGTCGTCCCAACAGAGCCATAAGTACAGTCCCACCAAGCCTTGGACAACAGTTACACCGGTCACACAGTCTAGATAAGCTATAGGCAGAGCAATTCAGTCAATGAGCAGGTCAGTGACCTAGAAATACCGCCTCAGGAGAAGTTATCGGTCAAAGGAAAAGACCTTGAGTTAAGCTCAAGAGGAAGGCCAGGCGGCATCGTTCCTATCAGCCATCAGCAGGGTAGCCGCCAGCCAGTATCACTTCTTTGTACATCAAAAAGCACCAGAAGTCGAAGCAACAAATCAACCTGGTCAGTCAGCAAATCTCACGGTCCAAGAGCCAAAGGTCATTCAGCAAAGCCAGTGTCACCAATAAGGAACCATCTGGCACAGGAAGCATAGTACATTCTCTCCTTCGACGTCGTCGATCCAACCTTCAAAGAAGAAGTCCTATCAAGGCTTATGGCTTATGAAGAAGAGGATGATGACTTGGAAGATGGCGAGACACTTGAATACCAGCCTCACGACAATAATCCAGAGGGGCCAAATTTACATCAGGCAATCCAGTCTTGTGAGCCACACATCTCCCGGACGGTCGAGACGAATTCCGACCTAACCTCGCATGGTCCCTACATCATCAAGCAAGTCTATCCTGGAGGCGCAGCAATCCTCAAAGACATGGACAGCATCGAGCTATTTGTGCCTGGCAACACATGTTATCTGAAGAAACTATCAATGAACGGAAGGCGTGTGTCCTGGCCTTGCAAAGTATCCTTTGGCCCGTCATGCATCATCATCCACTACTACGTCATGCATGCATATTTCAAAATA
>JAMKQA010017680.1:0-12592 GCA_024699735.1 Posidonia australis | reverse complement strand
TAGGAAGGCACAACTCTGTTTTCAATCATTCCATGCATTTTAGATTGCATTTGGCATATAGCAAGGCAAGGATGAAAAATCACTCGTTTTTAGATCTTTGATCTTATTATGCAATATTCTTGCATCAACACTTGACTTGACATACGAGTGATACTTCTGAGTATTAGGACACACTCCTATACATCATACACCTATATTTTAGACACCACACATATTAGCATGGCATGGTATATCGCCCTCGGGCGTACAGTAAAGGCTGCAAAGCCGACATTTCATAAGCAATTGAGAAACCAATAGAAGATTGATTTATCGGACGTACGAGGGTGCCTAACACCTTCCTCGTACGTAACGGGGATCCTTACCCATATTTCTGGTTTACAAAGACATTTTCCATTGTTTTTGCATGATTTTCATGTTTTATATGGTTTTCCTCGTCTTCCATTTGAATAGACTAGGTGGCGACTTCTGCATTTGCATATATTTTATTTTTACCGTGACTTTGCCAACTTTCGCATATTTTGCCATTCTCGCCAGCATGGTTACAGGTGGATAATGGTAAACAATGTGATTTAGCAAGTAGGCAAGTAGGCAAGTAGCACATGTTATTCTCGATGTAGGCGTGGTTAGTAACTGATATTTGTAAAAAGGAAGGTGGAGAATTGATGACGTTGGATGTTTGAGATGCCAATGTCGAATGTTGGATGAAGTGTGGGAACTATCAACAACAAAGAGGATATGGGATGAAGTTGGGTTGGTAATGTGATAGAGCTCTCCATTACTACAGTCGTGGAGCAATATCCTGCTCATGAACTTATCCACTACCTTAAAGCCATTGTCATCTATAAGAAACAAGCAGTGATTATCATGTGAAAATTGTTTGATGGAGAGAAGATTCTTTTAAATAGTAGGAACAATGAGCACATCATTGAGAGACAATGAACCCAATTTTGTATATAGTTTGCAATTACCCACATGTGTAATTGGAACAAGAGAGCCATTGCCTACTAAGCTGGACTTAGTAACTTCGTAGGGCCATATATCAGTGATGAGTTGCGGATTGTTGGTCATGTGTCGGGATGTGCTGAAATCAACACACCATGACCATTTCGACATGTTTGGCAAGCTCAATTGAAAAAGATTATCAGTAGTGGACTAGGCAGAGTAAGCATGATTGTATCATTCATAGCATACCCAGGCAATGTGTCCCCAGTTGTTATAGATTTGGCAAAGGACATTGGTGGACATAGATGACGGAGTAGGGAGAAGTGGAGGTTGGTTGTCGTAGTATGAAGGTTGGCACTGTTGAGCACCTCCTCCATGGAAATTACATTCTTGACCACGAAAGCGCCCAACATTGCCATTTCAACCTCCACAAGATGTATTGGATGAACGTCCAATAGGAGATGTAGCAACAAACAGTGCATGGTTGGAGTCAAATGTGGAAGGATTAAACCTTTTCAAAAGGGAGGTTTCCTATAATAAGAGCTCATAATATTCATCAAAACTAGTTATTGGATGAAAATCAAGTGTTGAAATGAAATTTTGATATTCATAGCTAAGGCTATTAGTTATGTAATCCAAAAGCTTATTGTTTGCTAAAGGAGTTTCTACGAATGTTATAGCATCAGTAATGCTTTTTGCATTCAATGGATAGTCATTGTAGACACCTCGATTTTGAGGTGACTCATAGATAAGCTTTCCAGATGTTGCTTTGGATGTGGCAAACCTAATCCCATTAGCTAAACCGACCATAAACCTATAGTAGGCCCACAGTCCAATTAGAAATCCAAACAAGTAGGGGAGAGCACCAAGTTAGAGCACCTGTTTGGAGCATCGAGCAGGAGCACTACAGTGGCACACCTAGCTGGAGCACTAGGCTGGCACACCTACCTGTCGCACCAAGCTGGCGCGCAGCCACTTCTCAGACTGCTGGCTGCTAGCTTTCCACCTCCCATGGTTGTTACCTCCATCAACGACTATGCCTTGGAATCTTCCCAGGCTCTTCGTTTACGAGGCTCCTTGTGTTCTCTAGAAGTTACCCTTGAGAAATCCTATATAATGACCCCTATAGGCAACCATTAGAAGAGGTTAGAAAACAAAGATTTCAGCAATCTAGATCTAAGAAAGCATCTTGAGCAAGCCATATACTCTTTTCAGCAGCCTATTCTCATTTTCTGGAGTATTCCCTTGCATTCCAAAGAATCTTCAGCCCTCCCAAAGCAACAAGGATCATATTATCTTGGGTTCTCTAAGAAGAAACACCTTGGATAAGGTAGGTTCCACTCTTCATTCTTGCGTTGGATAAAGCATGCTTTAGACTTCATATATAATCTAATTTCTTGCAATTTACATGAGAGTCCTATAATAAGATTGTTTGTTTCCCATGTGAGATACTTTGCATGAAAATCTTTAAGATAAAAATCTGCACCTTGTTTCCTATGAGTAGTTTTCCTTTTCTATTTCTTTACACAGGGAACTATGATTCATGCACGTATATACTAGGAATTGTGTAGTAGATATATTCTTCATGTATCCATCATATGCATATAATGGCCAAGCTCACACACACATTTCTTATGCTTTAGAATCTCATGCAAGTATCTTCAGCCATGAACCCATGATTTGCCATGATTAAAAACTAATGATAAAAGACTTTCACTTGTTAGCATTTCATCATGTTTTCTTGCCATTTGCATAAGCAAATCTGGATTAAGAGAAATCGCCTCTCTGAATCTGAACTAGAATTCTGAATCAGGCTGCAGTCTGATTCAGATTTTCTGGGGAGCACCATTCTGGAGTACCTATATGGCGCACCAGAGCGGCGCACCACATCAGAGCACCACTCTGGCGCACCATTCGGGTGCACCAATCTGGTCAGAGAGCAAATCACCCTCATTTGCATCCTCATTTGCAGGTTTTCCCAAATGATGTTGGGTCTGATTCTTTTGGCAATGATTCTCTGATATTTTATGATTTCACATGCATGATTTCAGCCTCAAATGATGTTGTCTTATCAGTTGTTTTACTCTTTGATTGTTCAGTCCACAGTCTAAATCTGGTAGGTTGATTGCACTTAGCTCCCCTGTGGAGATTCTATGCATCAGCCCATGACCCTGTGACATGACTGAACCGTGTTTTCATTCAGCATCAGTAGGATATGACCTTGTGTGAAGCTACCAGCCCTTGAGCACAAGACCCATGAGCTTTTCATACTTGCATGTCTTTCATCTCTGAAGGGTATTTTCCATTCTTATAAGGACCCTTAAATTGCATAACTTTTTGGAATGCATTCATATGACTTGCACTACGGGATTTCTATTTTTTTCCCTCAGCACATCTTCCTGGCCCACATAAGAGCACATAGGTGACGCACCAGACTGGAGCACCAGTCTGGCGCACCTAACAGGCGCATCCGCCTGTTTTCAGTAGCACACAGCAGGTTTTCATATGATTTTTAGCATGCTTTCTCAACTTGATTTGCTTCTGGATTTTCCCTGGTTTTCTTCCTTGATATATCCAGGAAGATCCTTTTCTGTTTTTGGCCATTTCCATGCATATTAGATCATACATAACATGTAGTAAAGCAAGGATGAAAATCGCTCAAAATACTTAGATCCCTGATCTTATTTATGCAATGTATTTACATCGACACTTGACCCGATATATGAGCGATACTTCTGAGCAATAGGACACACCGCTGCACATCATGCATCCTTATTTAGCATAAGACACCAATGCATGGCATGGCATATCGCCCTCGAGCGTACAGTAAATGCTAAAAAGCCGACATTTCATGTAAGCAAACGAGAAACCTATAGAAATACCGATTTATCGGGCGCACGAGAGTGCCTAATACCTTCCTCGTGTGTAACAAGGATCCTAACCCATTTCTGGTTTTAGACATTTTCCATTGGTTTTCTATATGCATGATTTGAATGATTCTTTTATGGTTTTCCTTGTCTTCCATTTTAATAGACTAGGTAGCGACTTCTGCAATTGCTATTTTATTTTTTACCGTGACTTTACCGATCCTCGCATATTTGGTCTTAGTGTCAAGTCCTAAGGCTGTCGCCGGCATGGTTACAGTCATCAATGGTTTCATCGAATTTCTTTTTCATTGTTCGAAGTTTATCATATAGAGTTCGTAGGTGATGTTTAGAGACTAGAGCAAAATGTTTTTCTTCTAGATCCCAAGCTTCAAGACTAGTAGTGTTACGCATTATTATAGATTGAATATGGAAGGCACAACAGTGACTTGTATCCAACTAAGGGTGAGTTTATCATTCTTGAGCTAGACAATGTAATATGGATTGGGAAGATTATCAATGTGAGTGAGCGGAATGAAAGTGTTTAGATTGATAAGAGGGAGGAAGTCGTGAACAAGCAAGTTGTTATGGAACTATGCCACCCAATTTAGGTAGGTGGTACGTCGCATTTGTAGGGAAAAATGGTGAGCTACATTGAAGGAGAGTAGAGGAGCAGTAGGAGTAGCAGAAATAGAGGTCGTGTAGAGATGAGGGGTATTGGTTGAAGAACCAGTTGAGGCCATCGAGAAGAGGAAATAGGGAATAGCCAGAAGAAAGACAGGAAGCATAAGGAGGCCCAAGAACTTAGTAGGCGAATGATATCGTGTGAGAATAGAGAGGATGGAATACCGAAATGCAATGTTTATTACTATAGTGTTGGCACATATTTATACATGTGTAGGTACAATTATCCTAATGTACAACACGGTTAAGTAGTATCCTATGGAAACTTTTGGATGAATAGCGAGTATGTGGTTATCCATCTACAGAAACAAGGAGTCTTAGGTGCTCAAGTTCGCATACTATGGTAGTCTGCTGGTGGCATTGGTGGATAATCTATCATTCAACTGTTTCTAGGAAGATTAGAGGTTCATCTTTTGCTATAAAGATTGGACTTTATCTTGTGATCGAAGGAGCGATCAGTGTAGTCTCAATTATTTTAAGTTTAGACGACCTAGTGTTGATTTCCTCCTTACCTTTTGTGGGAACTCTTGTCCCTCTTAAAGGTGTTGTAAGAGATTTAGAGTCCAAAAGGAGGCAAGAAAGACCCTAAACAAGAGTTCTTCTTTTAACCCAAATCCTAGCATGTTTACTTGTTCCAACATTTTATAGTAGTTTCTGTTGGGATCCAATTCACTGATCATTTGCATAAGTGTAAAATAACAAGCATACACATGAAAGATTAACGTAGATATACGTGAAAAACTACGAGTGTACATGGATTCTAGTTGATCCGAAAACAGAACCAACCTAATTGGGTTGGGTTAGGTTTTTTATATTATAGGTCGGGTATAGGTCAAAAAGTCTAAACTTAAACTTTTTGTGTTAAGTATGGATTCTAAGGACACATTACCCAACTCGAAACTCAAAAGTATATATATAATTAATTAATTATATTTATAAATATTATATATATATATATATATTTGTTTATTTATAAACCCTAATCTCTTCTTTCTAAAATTACATTTCTTATGCTTTTTACGCAATCTTCCCACACTCATTCATTGCCCACTCCATCTTGACATCTTATGATCTCTCTGTACTCCATCTTTTGATCTTGTCTCCTCATTCTCTCTCCTTTGCATATAGGCATTTTCTCTCTTTATCATTTGAACAAAGCAAGAAAATTCTTGTTGTTCATCAAGCAAAAATTCTTGTGTTTCATCAAGCAAAAACAAAAGAAGTAGATTATTCATTATTTTATTATGAATTATTTATAAACTTGAGAGTAATATTTCATATTATTTAAGGAATGTTAGTAAATTATGTCTTTATCGACAATATAACAAGATTATTCACTATTTTATGTTTACTATTAATGTTGTATATTTTTATACAATACGATATTAAATGTGATCTTTAGTTCTTAATAAGTACATATAAAATTGGAGAACCAACCAGACCTAGCCTAAAGTTTGTGAGTAAGGTTGGATTGGATCTAAATTAAGGTTAGATTAGATATGAGTATAAAATTATCTAACTCGAACAATTTAGATTAGGTTGTGGGTTTTTTCTTAACTCAACCCATGTACGCTCCTAGGAAAAACTATAAGACAAGAACGAGAGAGAGAATCCACTATAGACCAGTATTTACACAAAAATTTTGATCTCAACCCCATAAGCCTCACTCTAACTCCACTTTTCTTTAAATTTTTTCTTCTCAATGATAAAGCAAAAGTCTCCTTTCAAATGAAGTATTATATGAATATAAATAGTATAAATCCTAAAAACCTAGAATCTATTAACCTAATTACATATAACTCATATACTCATCTAATTAGAGCCTGCTTCATTAGACCAATCCAACGAAGAACTATACTGCATACGAAACAAACTTCAACAATTTCTTTATGGCCAATTTGATGGTGGTTGTTGACAATAGAGATGTTTCTTGTTTATTTCTCATTAGTTTTATCTAATATCTATTAGAGCTTTGGTTTGTTTTTTTGTGATTCCTAAATTTGCATAATCCCATACTCTTGAAACAGGAAAAGGAAAAAATGTAATTTACACCAGAGCAATCAGACCAGTTGCTTGTTTATATTGATAGTCCTTGCCTTGACTTTTACCGCACTATCCTGTCCAAGAAGATTGACAGAGATGAGCTTGGTAGCACCAAGACTTTTTACAACTGCAATTGGTTAGTGCACATTGTAGATGAGATACTAGTCTAATTTAGGTTGTAAATGTGGTACGTGGCTGTGTAGATAGTTATTTACTATGTATGTGTGTGGTAGTGGATGGACGTGTGATGCAGGTATGTCGTGATTAAAGTGTGTGGTTGCTTTGTGTTGTATGTTGTCTATATATATGCTTGGTTGTAATGTGTTTGGTGTGGGGTGAATGAATAGAGAAGTTTTTTTTGTGAGCCTCTTGTGTTATTTTTTCTCCTTTCTTCCTTTTCATCTGGTATCAGAGCCTATTTCTTGGCCTTTGCTGCTAGTTCGTTGATTAAAAATCTGGGTGTTCAACAATGAACAATTCCGTTCAAATCACGGTGCCAATGTTGGACGGAAAGAATTATCTACGATGGAGGCCATCAGATGAAGGTTCTTTTTGACTATCATGATTTGCTCGAGATTGTCAAGCATGGTGTGCCAAAGGTGGACGCAAGTGCACCAGAAGGGCAACAGGAGGAGGCCAAGAAGAAAGACAAGAAGGCTTTATATCTCATCCACCAAGGGATGACAAATGATACATTTGAGAAGATTGCTGAGGCGACCTCATCCAAACAAACATGGGATGCCTTGGCTACCTCCTTTAAGGGGGTGGATAGAGTACAGAAGGTGCGCCTACAGACTTTGCGCTGACAGTACGAGCTCTTGCAAATAGAGACGTCTGAGATGATTGAGGCGTATATCAGTCGCCTGCTGGCGCTGACAAATCAGATGAAGGTTTGTGGTGAAGAAGTTCCAGAAAATATGAAGGTTGAAAAGGTCCTGCGCTCGTTGACCCCACGATTTGAACACATAGCTGTCGCCAATGAAGAAGCCCACGATATTTCAGGTATGACGTTGGATGTTCTCTCAGGGACTCTGCAAGCCCATGAACAACACTTAAACGAAAGGCAAACGGTGAAATCTGTAGAGCAAGCATTTCAATCACAGGCAAGTGTCCAAGATGATCGAGGTAAAAATACCCTATCTGGAAACAGCGACGGAAGAGGTCGTGGGCGTGGTAGAGGCAGAGGCCGATACTACTATAATAAAGGGTGTGGGTGTGGTCAAGGAAATGCTGATTCTGCCTCACAATCTCAACGTCAGGAAAGTCAATATAGTCGGGGACGGGGACGAGGAAGAGGCAGAGGAAGGGGCCGAGCAAACGTGGAATGCTACTATTGCCACAAGTTCGGTCACTATGCCAATGATTGTTGGACGAAGTTGAAAGACCAATCAGATAATAAACAACAACAAGAGAATCACAAGGTTGAAGAAAACTATTCATTATTGATGGTTGTTACCGGAGAGGAAGAATCCAACAGTTATGTATGGCAGCTTGATTCAGGATGCAGTAACCATATGACTGGGAAAAGATCTTTATTCATTGAGCTTCATCAAACAGAAAGAATAAAGGTCAAGTTTGCAGATAGCCGCTATATGGAGGCTCATGGACGAGGGAGGATCTTGCTCAAGACAAGTACTGGAGATCACAGGTGTATTTCAGATGTACTTTATGTTCCCACAATGACAAATAATCTACTCAGCATGGGGCAATTGCTTGAGCAAGGATATAATCTCAAATATATAGATAATCACATTGTGATTATCGATTCTGTTGGTGCAATAGTACTGAGGGCAACAAAGAAACCAAACCATACCTTCCAGGTAGATATTACACATGACGTACAGGTATGTCTGAAGGCTGTCGAAGATAATGAAGACTGGAGATGGCACTTAAGGTATGGTCACCTAAATTTCAGAAGTTTACAATTGCTCTTTAAGAAACAAATGGTTTGTGGGTTGCCATCGATACGACATGCAGATCAATTAAACATGAGGAGTTTTGTACTACAGAAGGAATTAAACATGAGTTCACATGCCCCTATACCCCACAACACAATGGCATTGCAGAAAGAAAGAACCGTTCGATCTTAAATATGTCTCGAAGTATGCTGAAGACAAAGTCTCTGCCCCTTAAAATCTGGGGAGACGTTGTTGCTTGCTCGGTGTACTTGTTGAATTGGTCTCCTACTGCCATTTTAAATAATGCTACACCAATAGAAGCTTGGAGTGGACGCAAACCAAGTGTGAAGCATTTGAGGATCTTTGGATCGATTGCTTATGTGCATGTTCCTTCCCAACAGAGATCGAAGCTCGACGATCAAAGTCAGAAATGTATTTTGGTTGGGTATATGAATGGTGGATATAAACTCTTTAATCCAGTGACCCACAAAATAATGGTAAGTGATTAATCTATAATTCATGCATATTTTATTTCCATATTTGTCTATTTTGTATATAAATAATATTACTCGATATGTTTTGTGTAAATTTTACAGAACTTGAGGACTTACAAAGAATCTACGAAAAATAAGAGGGAAAAGAATAATTGTGTTAGAAAAGAAGAGATTTTTGTATAGAAAATTCTAGAGTTATGTGAAAAGATCAAACACATATTTTCCATGTGTCTAAATACTAGCAAAATATCAGTCAAGTTGTGGAAAAAGTCAAAGAAGATCTTAGATTACATAGACACCTCTTAGGTATTTTTGACTTGGTCTTCTTTAAATAAGATTCTCAATTGTAAATATCTTGTATTCAAAATTAAAGATTAAATTTTGTATTCAGATTTGTCTCTAACATATGCAAGTCCTTGTTGTTGAAAAAATCTATTAAACATGTTTTGATGATAACAAATTGTGATTAATTGTTACATAATCACTTAAGAAATTATGACAAGTAGTCATCTTTGCCAAATATTCAATTATACATATTTGTGCACTCACTTGCCTTGATAGAAGCTTTTTGAAAGCTTATATCAAATCGGCATACCGAAATTTTTCGGTATTCCGAATCAGGGACATTCGGCACATCACTCGGAGCACCGAAATTCAAAGCAAAACAAAAGTCTCCAGAAATTCGGTCGACCGGTCAAAATCGGCATACCGAATCAGTGGATTTCGGAAGATCAAGATAAAGCAGCGGCACACCGAAAATAGGCGATCAAAAGAGTAAAGCAACAATTCGGCAGACCGAAATATTTTCGGAATTCCGAATTGTCCCGACCGTTGAAGATTTCGGTCGACCGATCAGATTTCGGCATACCGAATCTTCTGTCAGAAACTGAAGATTTCCTAGTCGTTTCTAATCGTTAGACCCAATTAGGAAAACTTGTTTGCCTATAAATTGATGTCCATTTGTGCTTGTAAAGACACAGATCTTACTACATTTATTGAGGGATATTCATTGTAAATCAAAAGAGAGAAAAAGAGTTGTAATCTCCAATCCAAGCCTTGCCTTAAGCTCCAAGTGCTCTTCAACTACTCAAGGCAATCAAGAGCAACAGTTCGAGTGCCTCCAAGCTCTCATCTTCCCAAAAGAAATCAGAGGTTCTCCTGGGAGGAGAAGGAAACCTTGATACAAGTGTACAAACGAGGTAAATGTTTTGTTACTTGTAATATTCTAGGAATTGAATATAAGGGTGAAATCTCAAGTGGGAAACTTGAGGAGTGGACTAAGTCGGGGTTGGCTGAACCACTATAAATTCTTTGTGTTTTCGATTGAATGTTTGTATGCTAAATCTTAAGTATTTTCAGATTGCATAATTAATCACAAAGAGTTAATTAAAACCGGAAAATCTCTATTCACCCCCCCTCTAGAGAAGCTTTAGTATCCAACACTTGTAAGCCTATAAAAGGACCCCTTATGTAGATCATAAACTCTCTTTCTTTTCTTCTATTTTGGGAGATCCTGAAGATCATCAGTGTAATCTCAGGTTCCCTTCAATAAAAAGTTTTTTATTTAATTATGTCTTCTATTTCTTCTCTCTCCTTCTTTTATTTTATTATTTTACGTAATCATGTGTGACTAATCTTCTAGATTTAGAATTGAGATGAAGTTCATGTAATATTATTTGTCATGATTAAATTACTCTATGTTTTCTCTTTATGCTTAATGCTATGAATATGTAGGTTGGATGTATATTACATAAATCATTCAATGAATTGAAAAACTTTGATAGATTAACATTGATTTTATCTTTTTAGTCTATGCTTAGGGAAAATTTAATTGAAGGTTGTGTATATAATCTCAATTTCATCATATGTCGTTTGATTGAATTTGATTTCTGTATTTTTATTCTTTGACTTGATAGTCTATGGTGCATTACATATAGATTATGCTTGTTAAGATAAGAATCATTGAATTAAATTATTTAGATTAATTGGGAAACATAGAATGGATTCAAAAATCCTAGTTCTTCATTTATTCTAATTTTTTCTTAAGTATTTAGTCCTTAGTCATCTCCTTCATTTTTTCATCTCAATAATTGATAATAAATCTCTATTCTTGAACACTTTTCTCTATGAGATCGATCCGTATTTGCCACGTACTACATAGGACGTCGTACACTTACGGTAATTAAATAAGACACATCAGTAAGTAGGGATGTGATTTTTAATGAGTCAGATGCATGGAAGTGGGACTCTAATGTGGTTCTCAGTAATCCTTCTCAAAATTCAAGTGTTGGTGGAGATCTGTTTGAGTCAGATGATCATGAAGAGGAGCATGCCACCGATGAGGAGCCTCATCCACATGAGCAGCTTGACTCTCGTCCACAGAGACAAAGACAAATCCCGTCGTACCTTAAAGATTATGAGGTTACGATAGGCAGTATGTCAACAGAAAAAAGTCTATCAGACTTACATTTTGCTTTCTATGCTGAATCAGGGGATGTTACTCTTGAAGAAGCACTGCAAAGTAGTGTCTGGAAGGCTGCCATGGCTGATGAATTAGATGCTATTGAAAAAAATAAAACATGGGAACATACTGCACTACCATCCAATCATAAAGCTCTAGATGTTAAGTGGTTATTCAAAGTTAAAAGGGGACCAAACGGAGCTATAATCAAGCACAAGGCTCGCCTGGTGGCAAAGGGTTATGAGCAAGTTAATGGAAGTGATTATGTGGATGTTTTTGCACCAGTGGCACGCATTCAAACCATTCGTCTGCTGTTTATCTTGGCTGCTCGAAATAGATGGAGGTTGCTGCATATGGACGTTAAATCCGCATTCTTGAATGGGTCATTGCATGAAGAAGTTAATGTATCGCAACCCCCTGGGTTTATTCAACCAAATCAAGAAGGCAAGGTATTTCTGCTGAAGAAAGCCTTATATGGCTTAAAGCAGGCTCCACGAGCCTAGAATGAATGTATCTGTAGACACTTCGATTTTGAAGTCACTTGGCAGCAGGCTACTCCAGATGATGCTCTGATTGGAACCACCAAAATCCTAACCCACACAAACCCAATTAGACCCACATTAGCCCACTCTGACCCAATTAAACTTAAAACTAAACAAATTAAATTAAATCCACTTAAAAGCTAATTAATCAAACAAATAAAATCCTAATCAAGTAAAATTCATTTAAATCCAATTAAAATCCAATGAAATCCTAAAACCCACTTAATCCAATTAAAATCCATTAAAAAAGACAAAAACCCAAATTCAAGTCTTAACTCAAATTAAATCATTTAAAAGTCCAAATAAACAAGTGAAAATCCTAATTAATAAAAAATCATTAAATAAACTCTAATTAAAATTTGAAGCCCTAATTTCAAATCAATTAATTAAATCTTAAATCAAAATTAATAATCATATTTAAATCACAGAACTCTAATTAAAAAAAACCTTAAAATGAAAATCCTAAAATCCATAAGAATTCCAAACCCAAAATAAGACAAGAAAACCTAAAATAATTAAACCTTAATTAAGTCCTAATCAAATTTAGTTAAAATCATAAAACCCCAAAATCAAAACCTAAATAAAATACTTAATTAAATCAAATAAAATACTTAATTAAATCAAGACTAATGAAATCTAAGTTTAATCTAATTAAATCTAAAAT
>JAMKQA010017676.1:0-16302 GCA_024699735.1 Posidonia australis | reverse complement strand
TATTATCATATAAATTTGTTTATAAAAGTAAAAAAATAAATACAAGACATGAGGGTGTTTTAGTCAGTAGGTTGGTGGGAAAGAAATCAAGAATAGACGTTAACGTTCAGGACACCGCCATTGCAGAAAGTGGTTCCAACAACCTCCTTATTGGCGCTTACGGAGACATCCTGTCCATCGGATCGGTGCAGCGGCTCCCACAAGTATTGACTGACTCTTCTTCGAGTGGTAGAGTGGACATGTGCACGTGGCGTGCAGAGAATAGTCGCCACTGGGCATGACACATGTTTAGAACTCCACACGCTTCATCGATCGGGGGAGTTTGTCGGATCTCCGCATGCGCTGTGGTGATGGAGAATTGGAGATAGAGATTTGCTTTGACGGGGGGGAAATCAGCAACGCCAATTATATATATAAATAAGAAAACAAAGGTAGCGTCTGTTTGCTGTTTCTCTGACCCCCCCGTTCCACGAGACGGTAAGATCGTGTGGGAGTGCTTCATTTCACCTGCTTAAGCACTCTAGACAAAAGAAGAGGTAGGGATCTGTTTTTAGTCTGCTTCGGTGGAGATTGACGGATAAAATCTCGATAATACTTTCTTGTTGATCATTTATATATCGACAGATTACTTCATATTTACCATGTCTTCCACCATTAATTGTGATTTTTTTACTTATATATGTCTCCTTTTACTCTCTTCTCTTCACTGTCGAATCCCATACATGACTTCCACTGCCTCTCACAAATTCCTTTTCTTTTGCCACTTCATCTCTTGATCCCAACGACAATGTTTGTTTGACAGAGTCTCCATCTCTTCCAAGTGTCCTCTTTATTAGCTACTGCCTTTTCAACTTCTATTTGGTAATCTTCCCATCATTAATGGTTGTTTATACTATAAAGGTAGTCTATAAAGAGCAACAAGTGAGTTAATCGTAACATTAAATCTTCTGTACTTATTTTGCAACCATAAGATCCTAACCAACCATCAAACTTCAAAAAAATTGCTTTTTATTTTTAGTTTTTAACCAAAAAATAATAACATGGGAAATTACTTTTGCAATCTTTTTAAATCTACAGAAATAATTGACTCATATTTTACCTCTAAAATCTTTTTTTCTTCCTATAATCTATTGAATGTGTTTTCTGAATGAATTGATCATGACATTAATTACCTTATTAGTCTTGCAATTATGTTAAAACATAAAGTTTGTAATTAGTAAATGTATCTTTATATGTCATGGATTCCATGTGATTTTTCTCTATATCTACTAATAAACAAGAAAACTTACAAAAATACAAATGATAATCATCCGTCCATGTAAATTGATATCTCATTCTCTTGTTGCTGATAGGTACCACTGATTCTTTCGATTCTCTATTCTTATCAATAGTTTCATCATTTTCATTTATAGGCTCATGTTGGTTTTCATCCACAATTTTCATAGTTTCATTCACATTTTCCATATTCTGTTCCTTTTCATTTATCGGATCTTATGTCCGGGAGATTATTGAAATAACCATCACCTATTATCATTAGAGGTTCCTCTTTTTCATTTTCCTTTTCTTTAATATCTAAGTTTTCTAGAAAGGTAGCATCTCTATATTCAATATTTCCCTTTTGTTTATAGAAAAATTTATAACCAAACGTATTTTTACAATAGCCTATAAATCTACATTTTAGTGTTCTAGAATCCAACTTATCCCTTCATTGTTCAGGAATAAGTGTATAGACTATAGATTTTCATTTCCTTAAATAATGTAAATTGGACTTTGTTTCAATCTACAACTCATAAGATGTGCTAAGTACAAATTTAGTGGGTATTCTATTAAACACATGATTTGCTGTCAGCAAAGCTTCTCTCCAAAAGGTTTTAGAAAGGCATTAATGTGAAAGCATACATCTAACAGAATTCATCAGAGTTCTGTTTTTTTTCTTTCTACCACACCATTTTGTTGTGGTGTATAAGGCATTGTAATATGTCTTCTAATTCCATGTATTTCATGAAACGGTTCAAATTCCTTAAAATTATATTCTTCACCTCTATCTGACCTTAACACCTTAATGTTTCTTCCAAGTTGTTTTTCTACTTCCAACTTATATTTCTTAAAATATGTTAATACCTCACTTTTACAAAATATTAAATACACGTAAGCATATCTAGAAAAATCATCTATAAAAGTCACAAAATATTCCTTGTGATTATATGTTTTAACACTAAGTGGACTACACACATCAGAATGAATTAAATCCAATAATAATTCATTCGATCTATGTTCCTTTCCAAAAGACTTCTTAGTCATCTTTCCAACTAAGCAGTGTTGACATTTTTCTAATTCCACATTTTTAATATCAGGCAACATGTTCATTTTTACCAATTGTTTCATTTTAGATTTATTAGCACGCACCAATCTCAAATGTTATATTCACATTTAAATAAATAACACAAGGAATAACCAGAAGCCACATCAAATTCATTTATTTCATTATTTGTTACAGCAGTTCTGAACAGATCATGTTTAGGTACATAAGTTTTCATAGAAAAAACTTTTTTTATCTTTCCTAATAGACACTCGTTTATTGTAAAAACGCACTTCCAGATCATTCTTCATTAGAGCGTCCACAAAGATAAGATTCTGCCTCATGCTAGGTGCATAAGAAATGTCATTCAATATCATATTGTTGTCTCCCATATCCAACAGATAGGTGCCAATTCCTTTTACATCTAAATAGGTGTTATTACTCATGTAGATACGTTGTTACCTAGGATTGAATTCTTTTAAGGATTTCAGTCCCTTCGTGGTCTTTGAAATGTGTCTAGTGGCACCTTAATCAACCCACAAATCATTGGAACTAAGAACTACAACATTATTACACTCCACTATCCCAATAAAAACTTTTTTATTCTTTAAATTTTGTTCCGAGGTCTTGCCTTTATTTTTGTCCTTATATGGATAATTTGCTCTGAAGTGATCATATTGGCCACAGGTATGTCAAGAATCTCGTACTTTCTTTCCTTATGCTTGATTTGGCCTGTATTGGTTTCTGTTTGATCTATTCTTTCTTTTATAATTCTTATCAATTCTTGGCTTCTGAAAAGCGACATTTGTTTCTTCTAGATTAGTTTCATGACGCTTCCTGTTAACCATGATTTCTTGTTCAGTATCCAACCTAATTAGCAATTCAGTGAATTGAAGTGGGGTTAATCTTAGAGATGTGCTGACCATATCAAAACTATGTGGCAAACTATTTAATATGGTCGCTATCTGCAATTTTTCTGGTGTAGGAGTTCCTACAGTAACTAAGTCTTTTGTCATAACAATCATATTATTAATATGCTCCACTACATTTTGTTCTTCAAGTATTTTGCTAGAGTTATATTTTTAAAGGAGAAGTTGTGTGTTCATTTCAGTTATTTTATCATATTTTTCCTTCAAGTCATTCCACAAGGTGTGTGCATTGTCGCAAGTTTCAAAATACTTTATTAAACTATCATTTATAATCATGAACATACGACTCTTAGCTTTTTTCTCTTCTATTTTCCATTTTTCTAATTTTTTAACTTCTGTTTCAAAAACAACAATATTTATTTTCGGAGGATTAGATTTAATAACATGTTCCAGATTATCATATACTAGTGCATAATTAATTTTTTTGTGCAACATCTCATAGCTAACCTCATTCAATTTCTCAACTTTTGCCAACTTAGTTGTGATCAACATGGTAGCCATGATTTCAATTCTACAACAAATATAATTTTCCAAAATCTAAAATCTTATTGTCTATCAATAAGCAATATACAATAAATTTCTAAATAATTTCTGTTAAGAAATTAATTCCAGGAATAAATTTTATCACAACTTCCAACTAATAATCAAAAATTTCCAACAAAAAATATTATTATAGCATAAATAGACTTCCAATTAATATTTAATTCCAAAAATTTTGCAAATTTCTAATCCTTTTTATAACATGTAATTTTAACTAACAACTAAATCATGTAATTTAAAAAACATAATTAAACTAATTAAATTTTAACAGAAAATTTTAATAGTCTAATGCATGCAACATATGTAGGGAAAAAAAACTATATTCAATAATTTAAATCCAATTCTAGAGAATATAATTTATTTCCTCTCTTTTTTGATATTTATTATTATTATTTTGAATAGTATACTAGCAGAAATAAACTTATCCTCACCCTATATAGATGTTTATTTAATCTACTTTTTCCCCTAATCAATTAAATAGTATATTTACCCTAACCTGATTGTCCGATTTGGGCAAACGTATGTAGGTGGGTGGAAGGGGGTGATGTTCCACGATCGACGGTTAGGTGCGACGATCAGGCAGATCGGTGAGGGGCGGAACTGAGGAGCACTACGGCATGCACGGAGGAGGGGCCTGCTGGCGCGGTGGTGTGGTGGAAACAACGAGGCATGCGCAGAGGAAAGCCTACGGGTGCGCGTGTGGGGTGGAAAGCAAGGGGGCAGAATGGAGGAGGACGACGGAGAGGGGCCGGCGATTGTGCAGGGGAGTATAAAGCAAGCACAGACGAGGGGAAAACAGGGGTGCGTGAGGGCGAGGCCGACAGTGACGTGTGGGTGGCTCAGCGCATGGGATCGACGACGCAAGTGACCGGTGACTTTGATTACACTGAAGGAAAAAAATGCTGGCAAACAAGGATGTGGGGCTCCAATGTAGGGTGAAGGAGGAGAAGTTTTCCAAGTATGTTTTTCAACTCCTTGACCACCTCCTCTGTTTATAGGGGAGCATCACCGTCCACCTTCACTTCTCCGCTCCTCACCAACATGGCCACCTCATATTCTGACCTTTAATATAATGAGAAGGGTAACGGACGACCATTGCCGTCCTCATTCATCCTTCGGTAGTCTTCATTGACCTCCAGTTTACAATTGCAGGGTGTGTTTCGACTAGAGTGCAAATAGATATAGGTTATTTATCCTGTATCCATATTTGTATCCATTTTTTTAGAGGATATGGATTATCTGTCTCAAGTGGATACAAATATAGATATGGATATTATTTTTTAAATTTTCTATAATATTCGTTCCATATCTGTTATCCGTAGTTTATACGTATTACATAGATATATTCTTTGATTTGATTGTAATATATAAATTTTTAGTGACAATAGTCATAATTTACTGAATTTCATTTGATTAATTATGTAAAGTATATTCACTTTCATATATTTAAAGCTTTAGGCATAAATTTTTTTTATGATATTCTACTATATTTGTATTTTAGTCCGTGTCCGTCCATCAAATATCCATACTGTATTTGTATCTATATCCGTTTTCTAAAGATATAGATATACATTTTTCATATGTAGATGATATCCGTAGTTGTATCCATATTTGTACTTCAAAAACGAATACAGATGTGGTAACACCCATAGCCGTATCGTATCCGATCCGTTTGCATCCTTAATTTCAACAGTTGTAGAATACTTCTTACGGCTTTCATCAACCTTTGCAAATGTCTTTAAAGGGGAGGGGGGGAGCCTGCAAGACATTAGGTGGAAGATTGTTGAAGAACAAATGCGAATTTTCTTACAAATACTAGCACATTGGTACAAGAATAGGACTATGCAAGAGAACTTGCACCATTCAAGACAGACAATAAATAAATATTTCAACTAAGTGTTGAATGTTGTTACCGCATAGTCTTTCGACATGATATGTTTAAAAGAAAGTCTACTGCATACTTCTAGACATATTATTGAGCACATAGGAGGAAAATATTATTGATTCTTCGAAGATATCATTGATGTATTAGAAGAGACGCATGTACACCATGTTGTTAAAAAAAAAGGAGAGCAAATGACATGTAAGTGTGCAAACGACCTACATTACACTATCCAAAATATATTAAGTGTTTGTAATTTCAATATAAAATTCATTCTTACATCAACTGGTTAAGAGAAAACTAAAGGTGGTACTAAAACATACCATACATATGAGGCTAAGAACACGAAAAGAGACACGTACAATACAAATCTTCAAGGATGAGTAATGAACAGACTCTTTGTATATACAACTATATTCAAAAGAAAGAATAGATAGATGGGGTTCTCTTGCTTCTTCTTACGGCCGTGGGTTCAAAATCCGTGTATTTTCGAGGATTTATCCTGTCTAGATGCATGCCTTGGTTTTCGTAGGTTAGACTCTCTAAGGAGATGAAGGTTTACCTTGGATTTTATTAGCTGGTCACACGAGTTTATGCAAGCAGTTCTCCAAGTCTTAGGTTCGGCATGGGACTGCTTGCAGTTGATAAGGTCCCTTAAGTTTCCTCATTCGATTAAAAAAAGAAGAAGAAAGAATTGATAGATAGATGGATCACAGTTTCTGTCATGCAAACACCATTCATTGTACACGCACATCAAACAGATGTTCCCCGTCCATTACTGCCTAATACATTCAACGTTCAGCTGTCTTTTTCTCAGGGAATATTGGACTTTAAAATCTGAAATATGCATCAGACGTGACGTTAAAGAACTCAAATGACATCGGACGTGTCCACCCACCCAGACATGCGGAGGGAAACAAAGAGAGAAAAAAGAATGGAGGAGATGGATGGATGAAACAGACATACACGCATCCGGCATCAAAACGCATTCATCAATATCCACATCTCCGTATGACAAGTAACGATACCATCATCCAATCCACCCCCTTTCCACTTCTTTTTTCCCACATAATCTCTTCTTCTTCCCTACAAAAACCAACCATCTGTCTTCCTCCTCAAAATGCAACAGTCCTCTACCTCTTCGAAACCCATGGTTGACATCGACATCACCATCGTCTCTACAAAGCAGCTCAAAAACGTCAACTGACGCTATGGCAACCTCAAGCCCTACACCGTCTTCTATCTCGCTGGCAACACACGTGGGAAGGTTGTTGTGATCCACAGGTACATGTCACCAAAGAGGGGCAAGCCCTCAGCCTTTAATCGGCAAAAGAAATATTGCTCCTTGGGGGCTTCTCGTGAACCAGACAACCCCACCTGATCTGTGACTTGCTGCTCCCTATTGGAGGGCCATTCCTTTCTCCCTTTTGGTGGTTTCTTTTTGTTGCAACATGGTGCTTTGTCTCTGTTGTTGTTTGATTCTTGGCTGCCTTACGGTGTCTCTCTGCTACTTTTGCTGACTTCCGATCGATCACCTCCTCTGTTTGTTACGACCATTGAGCAAGGTGTATACTTTATTCTTCGCAGGAATCATCGATTTTGTCTCTTGTCAGTTGGTTCGGAGTTTTAGTTTGAGATTGTTTTTTTTTATATATTTTTTCTCCTGTCGTCTGTGTGAAAGGGAGGTAGAAGTTCCACTCCTCCTGAACAACTATAGTAGTTGGTTAGTTTGAGATTGTTCGTCCTTGATGTTTTTGTAACCTTTGGTTCAATGGCACTTGCTTGTTCGTGGTTGATCAAGGAGTTTGGCTTGCTCCCTCTCTTAATTAAAATAAGTCTTTTCTTAATCTTCTTGTAAATTTAATTATGTATCTTTCATAAGAAAATTCTAAACCATAGATCTTAATTTAGAATGCTTAAAATATATGTAAATAAAAATTCAAATCAATCAAAAACTTTTAACTTTATGCTATAATTTACACGATTTTATTGGTTTATCGTTAATCAACAAAAAATGTAATTTAATGAATATCTTGTTTCTTATAATATAATTACCAAAATCATTTGATTTTTGAATCATAAATATCATGAAAAATGTAAACCATATCCATCATTTCAATTTCACATTTAATGGATAGATTTTGAGATATAACGATGAATTCATGATTTATGAGTTTTTTTTTATTTATCTTTGATGCCTAACATTAAAATTTCAGAAATAATTCACATTTGATATATTAAATCTATATGACATAGATAATATCTTACAATTTAAAGTTTGATATCATTTATGGATTATGAAAATAATATAAAAGTTTAATTTACATAAAATAAATCAATCTATCTTTTTCCTATATTTGTGTGTGTGTAACAACTCTTGGGCCCTCTTCGCCTTCGGCTCACCACAACTCATTCTCTCCCCCCACCCCCTTCGCTCTCTTAATTTTCATTTGCAAAACATAGAGTCCAATGGCACTCAGGCTAGTCTATGGTGTGGTGTTCGTCTCTTTCTTTGTCGTCTACTTCAAGACGTTGCATCTTGTATTCCAATCAGTCTTCTACTATTTGAAACCCTAGCTACTGTCAACTACAAATGGAAGGAAGGACTTCCCCTTTTCACTTCTTCTTTTTTTTGTCTTGTTGTTTACTTCTTGGGAAGATGGAAGGCATGGGAGGAGCTCATGTTCATGTACCTATACCTTTCAAGGTGAAATAGATGGCTATTGTTGTCTTTTTCTTTTTAAGAATCCTCTAATGTTGTTTGAGTGTGCGTATACGAATGTGTATGATAGCATTTGGAAATGTTTTTTTATTGTGTTAAGTGTTTATTATTTAATAAATATTTTCAAATGATGTCTCATACACGAGCTTTTGTAAAAAGGTTGGTGGTAGTTTTTTAATGTATTTTATGTTATTAGACATCTTTGTGAAGTACTGATGACTATTAAGTTTTTTAAAAGTTATGAATATTAATCATAACTTTTCCAAAAATATTATCAGAAATTAATATTAATTATAATATGAATTTAACAAAATTACAACATAAAAATTATAACGACAATAATAACGATGGAGACAATGACGACAATGGTAGTGATAGTGACGACGACAGTAATAGAGTAGCGAAGGCGACAATAATGACAATGACGGCAATAGCAACGGTAAAAATAATATAGTCTTTTGATTAACTTATAAATACTTATTAGACATTCAAACCAAATATATTTTTCTTTACCTTCGTAAAAGCTATAAACAATATGTTTTAACAAAAGTCAATTTTTTCAATAAATTACATTAAAAAATGTTTTCAAACGCAATCGACGTAAAGTATCAAGACTTTTCTCTAACTTAATGTGAGAAAAGCATCCTCAGATTCGTTCTGATGGAGAGAAGTTAGAGGGATTTTGTTGGCATTTGATTTTTCTGATTCATGTTGCTTCAAGGCAATGAATCTCCCATGTTTGTTATGCTTGAAGTAGTTAAATGTTCCTGTCTATCTACTCTTCTCTTCAAGAGGGACTCACAAAGTCAAGAAAAGGATACCAACGACGTACAAATGATTGGCAGTAGAATCATCCATTAAAGTCTTGCCTATCAAGGGTAGGTGTGGCATGGTTTCTGGACGACTTTTTACATGTTACTTCTGGCATAAGTTGAAATGGTCCGACATTTTGTTCCTAACGTCTCATTTAATAGATGACTTCCTAGAATCAAATGGCTTTTGAAACCGTAAATTATTCATAAATCTAAAAGTAAAAGAATATCTACTTATAACCAAAAGTGGGAAATAGGAATTTTCTTTTGAGATTTTTTCTCCTTCATTTATCCTCCCATAAGAAGTGTTATTATTTAAATATAACATCCCTATTCATCAACATCTTCATATTTTGACACACATCAAAATCAAAATCTAGAATAGATCTTTATTTTGTCAAATAAACTTCTACTATTTACTATATAAATTGATTCCTATAATTCATGTTAAAAATTCACTTCTAACACATTAACAAAAAAGTGACTTCTTCCAGCATCAATCCCAAACACACCCTAGGAACAACTTCTACCACAACACTAATTAAGAAAGAAATAAGGTGGCCAAAAGTCGTCATGCCAAACGCACTCAAAACCTTCTTCCAAACGCTAGTCCACACAAAACCTTCCCTGCCACAGTTCCACCGCACGTCTCTACCCGTTCCACGTTAACCTTTCCAATTTTTGAGCGTCTTCTCAAAAGGATATACACAGAAACTGATGGAGAAGTGAACTGAGATGTTATTAATCATAGTTAACGAATATCATGTAGTTATTGACCAAAATTAATGAATAACATTAGTTGGACTCAGCACTGCACACTGTCAGTTGACCTCATTTCTGTATCACAAGCAAAGCTACGACTTCCGAATATAAAAACCCCAACTCTCAAAGAAGCAACTGATAGACCATTACAACTCACAGACCACATCAGTATTCAATCATCTTTCCTCGAAACACTCTATGTATGTGGCTGCTTTGTGAACAGATATTTTAGTTGTTGTTGGTGTGAATATACGTATCTTGGAGGCTTGGTTTAACCACCTATGTAGCCAAGCTTGTGAAGTATGAAAGCAAGGATAAGCATGCAGATTGCAAGAATCATGCCTGGTCTCCCCAGAAGCCAATTCTTTGTCTTCCTTGCGGTTTCAACTCCTCTCTGCACCCTGTCTGCCCATCGCATCTGAAACAAAGAAATGAAACAAGACTCCATGAATAACTAGTAGGTTGCAAATCCAGGAAAATTAAGCAAGTTTTTCTATCGAGTTCTCAAAAAGTATTCCTGTAGGTACCTTGTCTTTGTTAGCTATGTTAGCAAAGTATTTAACAAAGTACAAAGTATTTAACTTCCACTACAACGTTAGCTAACAAAGTATTTAACTTCCTCTACATACGTTAGTTTTTGTTACTACTGAAGCTTCACTAACCCTGGCTTGCATGGTACACAAGCATAACAAGAACCATTTTATCTACTGGGACAGCTTAAAGATTCAAACATGCCATCAGTCATCATACATAGTACAACACTACAACCATGAGTGATGAACCACCTAATCCTAGTGACTCTGTTATGGTCTTATTATCAACACTCAATATTCGATAACTTGATATCCTGCATCCAACTATGCAGGTTCAAACTGTAGGACTCCTTATTCTTGCAGTTACATCTTCAGGGTTATCTCAGCTGTATAGCATACACTGCAGATATTTACTATCTTTAGCTGTGAAACTCAATAGAAGCTAAAACATCACCCGGAATTGATTCTTCACTTCTGCACTGCACAGCATTGCAAAAGGATGATGTTTGACATGTTCAAATGCAAATACCAATTATCTTTTGGATATATAAGAAGGTATCGCACACTTGCAGTTCACAGGTTACAGGCTGGAGTACATTGGTAGCGGTCTATAGTTTACATAACGGATTGATGATACTCGTACTCTAGATGGGAAATTTTTGTTGTCTTTAATTTTCATCCAATACTCACTAAAATCCAAAACACCTAGAAGAAATTCTCAACTAGTTGCACCTTTACAAGACTAAAGGCTACAGCAACGTGTTCATCTTACTTGAAATGCAAGGACAAGTACGTATAACTAATGCAGAGAATGCACTCAAAGAATACACTCTTAGAAAAGTTAAATACATATAGGTCCCTACTTTGTAGTTTTAGAAAATCAAAAAATAACCACATCAACCAATAAGCATAAAAAAGTCAGATTTCATTCTTTGATGAACAAATTTATCTAAAAGGTTTTCATAAAAAAAGTTTAGAAGAAATTGACAGAGTACCATTCTCTCCAATGCATCTGGTGATAAGGACGACATGGCCTGTTGGGCTTTTGTTGCATCCTCGTTTGAGAGTTTGACCCCAAATTGTTCGCCCATATTTGCTATCATTTCTGGGCTCATATTCTGCAGCATGGACGTAAACATCTGCAAAATGCATGTAATCAAAGTTGAAAGAATATGCAACAAAGAACATGAAATTCTCCACCTTATGGAAAAGATAGAGCATGGGCAGCTAACATAAATGGTAAAACATCAAACCTGACGCGTAGCTGGGTCTTTCATTGAATTTCTAATGTTCTCTTGCAAATCCACGGTTGAGTTTGAATATCTGGATGAAGACGAACCCACTATTGGATTTGCAAATGGATCTGCAGTGTTGTTTCCTGAGAAAGGAGTCCCTGTAAAAGAACTTTCTGTGGTAACCGAAGATGGGGGATTCATTTGAGATTTTTCAGTGCTAGAAGTTGATGTAGCTGTTGAAAAAGGTGAACCATTTAAGTTCAATGAAGATGCAACTTCGACAATTTTCTGAAGCTCTTCTGGAGACATCTTATTAATCTTCTCTGATGCCATGTTAACCATTTCAGGTGTCATTTCGGGAAATTTTGGACCCAAATTAGGTCCATCAACACCATTTGCCGTTGTCCCTGGAATATTCAGATTCTGGCCATTTAGTGAAGAAGCAATCTGAAGCATCTTCTGAAGCTCATCTGGCTTCATTGTGCCGATCATATTGGTGGCCGTCTTAATCATCTCTGGTGGCATGCCAGTAGCACCCGTTGCAGCAAAAGCATCTGGATTAGCATTTGAAATATAATTTTGGAACAATCTGTTTCAGGCAACAATATAATAAAAATAAATTAGAATTTAGAACATGTAAAAGTGTATCCTGTGGAGAACCTAAGAAAGAGCCAGCAGAAGATACTGAAACACACTTGAATGTACCTGATGGCTTCAGGATCATCTTTCAAACGTTCAGCATCTGATGGCAGGCCGCCAGTTCCAGGAACACAACCACTAGGAGCATGATCAGCTACAACCCTTGAAGGTGATGCTGACGAACTTTTACCATTTTCTGATATCATTGGTCTTTCATCTTCTTCCACAATTTCTTCAATAACCACACCTGCCAACAAGTTGTGAGAAAGGAAGCTTAAAACTGTTCTCAGTTTATGTCGGTTAAGGGTTTTTAAAATAAAAGAAGACAATATAATACCTCCTGAGGTACTTCGTGGGCTGTCTTTGGTAATCTTTCCCTTGGCATCTCTGCATCAACAAACCTATATGTTTACTTTCTGTTTTCTTGTCATCATATTTCAAATTAGTTGTCCGCCAAACATATTCATACCTTAAGACATCTGCAATAGTCTCATCTTCAGGAGAGAGTTCATGAGCTTTGCTCAAGTCAGAGACAGCAGCCTAACACATGAAATTGTGCCCACAAAGTTAGGTGCATAAAAGTAAATATAATATTTTCCTAAAACTCTAATTATAGATTGTTATTATATATACTCAGAAAAAATAGCACTTTAACCGGTAAGACAAATGGAGGTGCAACTCACTTCTAAGTTTTCTTTCTCCTTATAGGCTTGACCTCTGCGATAAAGAGCTTTGACATTCTTGGAATCGTATGCCAAAACCTGACATTACAATTCAGCATTAAATTTACCATTGATGAGTCCATCTTGAGAATGCTAAAACAAGAAATTACAATTCAGAAATAAGTCTATAATTGACAAGTCTATTTGCAAATGCAATAATAGATTTTGTTGACTGTAAACAATTATTGTAGCTTTCAATGTCACACATCGAAAAATAAAAAAAACTACAGCTAAGCTTCAATGAGTAGATCTGCTATCGATGAAATGAGTGGTTTGAAAAGATATCCCTTTCTAAAATGCTTAAGAACTAAACTAATCCCAAAAATCCCTCTCCCTCATCTTCTCTATTTTTGTGTAAGCATAAACTAATGTCGATACAGTAATACCATAAACACACATGTGTAGATTTATGTTGTCTACAAAGATATAGATGTATTCATCTGTAAGCATGTTGTAGATGTATTGCATGTACATGCATGCCCGGTATTTTGATACCATAAGGGACAATATGCATGAATAATTAAAAAAATAGAAAGATAAAAGCATATTGAATTTTAAGTTTCAAGATCACAATCTATTTAAATTTTAAATGCAATTATTCTATTTATTGAAAAGAAAAGCCACTCCAATTGTCCTTGACAGACCACAATTGCTGGTACAAACAACTACCAGGTGGCTTTCACAATGGCGATTTCCCCTTTCAATGTGACCCTCATACAAAGTAGGAAAGGGATAAAGTGAAGAAGAGATTTGTTGTTTTGAAAATGGACATCAGAGCGATGAAGACTAATTGAGTTGTGAGGGACAGGAACATTGTAGAAGAGATTGTGTCTATGATGTTTGATGATCAACAGTTATCTACCCATCCATGTGTTGCTAGCTACTACTGACAGTTTCAATGGAGATGGGTTTCAACTGAAATAAGGGAACGGAAGAGAAGAGGCTCAAGTTATCAGGTGGACATTTCGTGAGGTGGATCAATGGCAGTCTGTCGAAGAATCCTGTTCCATCGAGAACATAGAAACCAAGACTGACTACATATTCTGTGCATATATTTTTGAAGCTGCAAAGGACCAGTAGACCAAGACTGACTACATATTCTGCGCAAATATTTTTGAAGTAGCAAAGGAACAGTTATCTGACTGCTGTGTCATTGCCCTGTTCTTTCTTTGTTTCACTTAGCATGTTTCTTTGGAACTTGCTGACAATCAATATCTACCTATTGGCATACTTATTATGTGAATAATGAAAAGTCAAAGCTCTATTCTTCATTTCTTATGTATATAATAATCTCCTAGTTGGGGCCATGTTAACATCATGTTTTAGTCTGCCTACATGGTAACGTTTCAACTATTGATTTCAGGATTTAAAAAAACACGATTTTTAAAGAAAAGACCAAACAATGCCCGTACCTCGGAACCTTCGTTGATGCAATCTTCAAACTGCTTCATCCTCAAATAGCACGACATCAAATTGAGAGAGCACTGCAACTGGAGAGTTCTACATTTTGGAACTGGGAACTCCTTCAAGTTGTTTTTCGCCTACAGTGTTGTGCAAAATAATAAGTAGCATGTTATGGATTAGCAATGGAGTCAACCAAATGTGACGTAAAGATATGTCAGGCAAAGAGAGTCAAGCGAGACTATGGTCATCATACATGCAAATATTTTTGAGTTGCGTCGTGGAATTTCCCACGGGTGTGAAGCTCGTTTCCCTGAGATGAAGTAAAAGGAACTAATTTAGTTACAGTGAGTGAGTTTAAGAGAAATAAATTTTCTCACTTGTATGAAGTAAAATTTGAGCGAGTTTAAGAGAATGGAAACTTTCTCATTTGTATTGAGCAAAATTTGATTTCTACAAATGTGTGTGTGTGTGTGGACATAAGGGTTTGATGCGTCAATTTCAGTTTCTAACAAACACAAGTCAGCATCTTAGAGAGAAAGAAAGAAAGAAAGAATCACTTCTCACTAGCAACCAGTAAGACATATTTTTTTTTTAACAGTAGCAGAGGTTTAGAAAGGATACTTCTCATGGTAGGGAGACATAGATTAGAGAATTGTAGGGGGGTAGGAAATAAGGAAAGGAGGACCTGCTGTTTGAGCATGCGGGCGGCACTGAGTTGGTAGTCGAGTTGGCGATCGGCCTGGGCACGCATCGCGGCGAGCTCCTCGGGGGTGGCCCTGGCCATCTTGTCGCCGATCTGGGCCATGTCCTCGGGCCTGACGTGCTTGAGTTGATCGGCGGCGGTTCGGAAGTCCTCGGAAGTCATGTTCTTCATGCCCTCCGTGGCAAATTTCAGCAGCTCCGGGTTCGACATCATCTGGAAGGAATCATCGGATCAGAAAACCCTAGGAAATAGATAGAGGAGGGGGAAGGCGAAGGGAGAGGGAAATGGAAAGGGAAATTGTCACCTGTTGCTGGATCCTTGCCATCTCCTGCGGGGACATCCTGCTCATCTGCTCCTGCGCCATCCGCATCAACTCCGGGTCCATCATCGGATTCATCTCCACTGCCTCCTTCCACCTCCAAATCCAAATCACAGAAGAAGAGGGGTTGATTCCTAGAGAGAGAGATGGAGAGAAAGGTTGTGGAACGAACAACCTTTTGACGATGGATGGAAGGATATCTTTGTCTATTTATTTATGGATTTATAGTTAAATTTCTAAAAAATTTGACAAATATACCGTATTAGGAGGTGCGACGGGCATGGAATATTTATATATATTTTAGGTAGAATATAGATTATCCGCATCTACCCTGAGCTTTCCAAATCTTCTATATCTGTTACGCATATTATATTTATATTATAATAAATATATTTTTAATTATATATATATATATATATATAAAGATAATTATGATAATTTACTAATTTTCATAGTTACGTAAATAATATTCACTTACATGTATTTTAAGCTTTAGATTTAAAAAATTCTTAATATTCTACTCTATTCAGTTTTTTTATTTGTATTCATCCGTTAAATATTTGCATTGTATCAGTATTTATATATGTTTTTTAAGAATATTAATATGTATTTATATTTATGTCCGTACTTGAGAAATAGATACTGTAACATCTGTGCTTGGATTTTTCCATTTATCGTTAAACCATGGAATTTCTTGTAATTATTTGTACATGGTTTATTAATGGTAAAATCCAGTTGTGTGTTGGTTGTGGTTGCTTCTCTGTGTTCTGTGCCTTGTTTTCTCCCCTGTGGTGTTTCTGT